>JABUQX010011890.1:57500-60963 GCA_015478945.1 Trachelipus rathkii | reverse complement strand
ATATATATGTTTTTAATAATTAATATTTTGAAAAGATTTAAAACAGGTTCAGTACATCAAAATAACATGACAATCAAGTTACAGTTTTATTAGTCAGTACTTAACATAACACAAAATTCAAGATAAAGTTTTTGTAATACATTCTCTTATTGTAAAAATTACTTCCTTAATAAATGGTCTATAAGAAAGATTTGCATTGATCTCCTTTATCTATTGATAGTTGTAAAAACAAAAATATTTTGTCTCATTAAAAGTACACCATTCTACTAGTATAATTTTAGAGTATAACACAGTCCTATAATGAATCAATCTAGAGTTATCATATTCTTGCTGGAGTTGATGCCTAAAAACCTGGTTTAGTGCCGTCACTCCAAAATCTTCAGGTAATATAAATGCGTTTAACTAAGACATTGTTCTTAGTCATTATTATTTCTTTCTTTCTCTAATGTTATTCATTTTCTTTTGGAGTATGTGCCTGCCGGAGGGCCGAAGTCTCATCAGGCGAAATACAAACAAACTAGGATCCAGACCATCAAGAAGAGTAAAAGCAGAAAAGAGAGAAGGTAATTCAGGTTGTAAGAGTGGTGTCTCAGGTGTTATGGAACCTAGACCTCAATTCTTCCATCCCAACAAAACAAAAATGACTTCAACTTACTGAATTACTAAATTTGTGAGTTCAGTTTTAGTATTTTCTTTGTATAATTTTATTTCTTATTAAAATTTTATTACTACTCCTTGAAATTATATTACTTATCCATCACTATCATATTTTTTATAAACATTTAATGGTAGCAGAGCGTAGTTCTCCTTTAGGAGAGAGTCTACCCTTTGTTTGCCTGCTACCTTTTTCTTCTTTTCTCTTTTGATTCTCTTTCATCTATTTTTTGTACAGTAATGCATCAACTCCTACACTTAGTTAGCTTCCCTAATATCAATAAGTTGATTATCTTTCTACTTGTTTGGACGTACCTTTACTGTTCTACTAAAACATTTTTTACACAGAAATTATTTTAAATCTTACTCCATTTTACATTTATCAATAAATAGTATCCTTCGTCACGATCCGAGATATGGGAAAATAAAAAGCGAAATTCACGGCGATATGCGCACAAGAAGTAAAAACGACGGTTGACGATTTCGGGAGTATCCACTCCATCCTACATCATAACAGATGCATCAGGATTGTTGGCTAGCCAACCAACAAGCTTGATGACATCTGTTACTCCGATTATGTCAATAATGTCCCAATTACTGTAGCCTGAATCTCGGGATGATGCATGTAGCTGCAACACACTCGACAGGTTCAGTATTTCCCTTGTTTACGATGTCCCCTCCAGTAGCGGCAACAGTGACACAGTTAAGTTTACCAGCAGGAATTCCTATGAATAGCCTTCTTTCGGTGGAAATCCAAGCCGGGGTTGATATGAGTCACAGCGGCCTACAGTATACTCAATTCTTGCCCCCACAGCAGGTTCCAGTGCCTATGGGTGGTATACATCAGGGGATACAACAAACAAAAATCCCAAATTCAGACTCAAGAATACTACAATCGCTGAGAATATTAGAACAAAATCAACAAACCTTGGATATGGTCACACAGATGATGCAAATGATGATGAATCAACAACAACAAAAATCGAAGAAAATGATTCCTGTAGGAAAGTATGATCTTGAGAATGGGGAACCTTTTCCACAATTTTTAAATAGATTTGAAGAATATGCTCTTGCAACTTATCCTAGTTCCACAGTTGATGGATGGAGAACCTATTTGGGCTTGCATTTGGAGGGAGACATAAAGCAGGTCTATGATGTCCTCATGAGAATCAATAGGCGGAGTATCTTCATAAAAAAGGCAACTGGACTGACTGTTTGAGTAATAGAACAAAGCGATAACAAAAAGCGATTGTAGCACTTTTAAGCTGCCCAGAATCTGACTACCGAAACTATTGCCACTCGTATGCTTGTGGTTGCAGGACTGTTCAGAAATTAGGGCCTTTCTGGGAACAGAGTGAAGTACTAGAGTATGTAGAGAAAAGCTCACAAAAGTTTCTACCAAAACCTGACAGGATTAGTGAATTCATGAGATTTTGCGAATTATCTATGAAGGGTGCTCCTCTTTCTTGGGAAGGATTGGTTAAGCTGATTGATGATAATTATTCCAGAAACTGCTGTCAGAAAACAACAGTGATCTATAAAAAGGTACACTCCTGCTAGCAGGTCAACTGGAAGTTATAGATTTAACTCCGGCAGTTCCTGTAATATCACATCAGTCAACTGGGTATACAGCTCCATCATCAGTTGGAACAGTGTGGTCGGTACCCTTATCATATCCAGGATATTCGGTGCCCAGCGAATATACAAATCTATCAAATCCGAGATTTGACAATCTTTTATGTCACTCAGGTACCGGTAAAAATCCAACTACATAAATTACTTTTTGACATTCAATAGCTCAACACCTAGTTCCACTTCAGCTGGCGTTATCTAACAATGAAGGAAATACGAAGGAAATAGTCATCATTTGAATACAAGCAAATAGACCTCCGTTCAATAATCATCAAAATTCTAGTCCTCCTGGCAAATGTAATTATTGTAAAAAACTGGCCATGATGTTCGAGGGAATGTCGGATTGCGACCAAGTGCAGATTTTTTTGGGAAAAGGGGACATTTAGCAAGATGATTGCTATACGTTCAAAACCAAATTTGTATACGCTGTGAAGCTGACGGACACGTCATTCAAGAATGTCCCAACCGAAGTCAGAGGAGCCACTTGAAGAAGATACTCAGGATGTCCCATTCTGTCGGGGTGGACATTTTGGGAATCAATGTCCACAAAGAGTACAGTTCAAAAGGTAAATAAACAAGGGGAAACTAGATTAGCTCTTGGCCATTGATCCACCACAAGCCTATAGAAAAAGATAGGTGAACAACAAAACTTGTATTTGAAACCAAAACCACAACGACAGCGAATTGAAAATAAAAAGCTAGATTTGGTAGTTGATAGGATCACAATTACCATTATCAGATATTGATTGGTTTTTTTTCCGATAATCGTAAGTTATCGGATATTGTTGCTCCCATCTATATAAGTATAGTTTGTTCGAACACATAAGAGTGACATTCTTCGGCAAAATTACATTAACAGGGTTCACACTGAAATTTTTGAATTTGCTTTCCCTGACCAAATCCGCAAATTTTCCCTGAACAGCGTGTTCGTTATTTTTGGCGTATAAAATACCTATTAATCATTATTGCAGCCTATTTACTCAGTTCAGACATTAAATTATTGAAAATTTACTTTTAGAACTGTTCATCATCATGGATGAATTTAAAAAAAAAAATTTTTTTATAGTAATCAGCCTATACCTGTCCCCATAACCAGTCCAACACGCACTCCTTTTTTATTTTTTCCCAAAGTAAACAGTTTTATTTATACAAAAAGAAAATAAATTAAAAAGTTTAC
>JABUQX010011890.1:37500-52500 GCA_015478945.1 Trachelipus rathkii | reverse complement strand
TGAGGTAAACTGATGCGTAATTCTTTTTTTTGTTCCTGACCTTATGTCATATACTCTTCTTTGCTAAGTAAATTTTTTTTACATGTATATATATTTTTTTAAAGGAACAGGGTACAGGACCCTTCTTGTGAACCCTTTTTGCTTCAGGATCAGAGCATTGGATCCTTGCCTGAACAAGTGCTTTTCTTTTAAATTTTGGCACAGGGCTTTTCTTTTTTTTTGTTATTACACCTTTGGCTTTAGAAACGCTCTCACAACTGTCTTCATCACTTTAGCCACAACCCTTAATCATGCCCAAGGTATTTGAGAGTAATAAATATAATCATTTTTGTCTTGTTTAAGTAAAATGAATACAATTATCTTGTCTTGTCTTAATTAAGTATAAATAAATACAAATATCTTGTCGTACTTAAGTAAAAGAAGTAAAGAGATATAAGAAACAATGTCAAAACTTGTAACTTTGTTTTTGAATACAAATATTTATTTTAACTTGAGAAGTTTGTGCTAAACTTTATTAATTAAGTGAATTGACTGTTAGCGCCTTAATTGATACTCTAAAAGTAAACTTCTAAAAACAATATTAAAGTGTGAGTGAAATAAGAACAGTGATAAAACTACTCTAAGTCTATTAAAACTTAAAATTA
Organism: Trachelipus rathkii; assembly: GCA_015478945.1. Taxonomy (NCBI): domain Eukaryota; kingdom Metazoa; phylum Arthropoda; class Malacostraca; order Isopoda; family Trachelipodidae; genus Trachelipus; species Trachelipus rathkii. The sequence goes on along the minus strand of JABUQX010011890.1, from coordinate 51,856 downwards.
AACTTACTTTATATTTTTTTTACTCGGGTGTTGATTCACAAACTATTAAACATTTGTAAACATTATTTACTTATTCTGAGAGGAATAAATCTTATATGTTGTGATTATAGATCAAATTTTTTTTAGGTTTAAGAGTGTTTATGTATATAATTATCTAATTTCTGATAGCGATATCAGTACCACAAAATTTCCAATATAAATAATTATATTTTGTATAAAATTTACCGATTTCTGATACCGATATCAGTACCTCGAAATTTCCAATACAAAACTATTTCAAAAAAGGAGTTCGGAGTCAAATTCAATACTCTGTTTTGCTGGCCAAGCAAAACAATTAAAGGGGAGAAGGGAGTTAATATATATATATATATAAATATATATATATATATATATTGGGGTTCTGATGTGTTGCACATCTATTAATAAAACATGAATGTAATCCTATTTTGAGTATATTTATTACTTGTAATGCCTTGTATAATGAGAAATAATTAATTAAACTTAAAAAAACAACACTTCTTTACCTGTCTTTCTTGTCTATTGGCACAATTTTGCAAGGTTAAATCAAAGACATTTCTTTATTAAGGTAATCACTTGGCTTTGCTTTTACTGATTTATGATATCTCTAAACATTTGATTGTGTGGCATTAATCCTTGAATATATATTTTTTTTCATGTTACTGTCTGAATGTTGGAGCTGGAACCTTTTATATTCTTTGAAGAACTGTTTTCTGATTGTCCTTGGTCACCTTAGCTTGATGTTATACCTTGCATGCGAATGAAGCACGACTAAAAATTAGAAATAAGAATAGTTTAAGCACTTAAGCCAGACGAAGGTCATTGGAGTGGAAAAGGACGGTGAGTGTTCATGCAACAAAGTTTTTTTTTCGCCTTTATTTTGTGGGGCATCATCTTAGTAAGTAATCTTTATACGATCTCGTGTTATTGAAACTGATTTTCTTCCATTGTTAGAACTTTTGTAAGTCACTACCGTAAAACAATTACACTTGCTTTTACTCCCTTGAAATCTGCATTCACTTTCACATTCCCGACAATTCTACAACACAAAATTGGTAGCAGAGCGTAGTTGCTTGACTACCTTGCTACCTTTTCCTTACTTTTTCTTTGACTTTCTCGGTTTTCTATCTTTTTCGAAGTATTATCCGGTTCTAGCTCCGTGTGTTGTTGCGTAAAATTTCTGATTCCTTCATCGTCAGTTCATCCTTTCATTATCGTGTGTCTCCTTTACTGTCTAGTATACATTACAGTTCTCTTACATTCTCACACACATAACACAAAAATAGTACATCATGGCGGAAAATGTGGTTGTGAGTGAGAGTGGGGAGGTTGGTGAATTGGGAGAGATTGGTGTGGAAGGATTGAATTTGAATGGGGGGGGGAATTCGGATGAAATAAAGCAGATATTAGCGGCAGAACCAGAACAAAGGAACTTACAACAGAGTTCGGTAAAACCGAAACTTAACACCACCCTTGCAACAACTAATTCTTCGGTTATACCGTCTACAAGAAACAACCCTTTAGATCAAATTTCTACAAGAAACAATCCTTTAGGTGGTGAAATCACCAGACAACAACTAACTCAACAAATGGCTGAAGGACAAAGATTGATGGAAAGAATGGCGAAATTGCCACCTCCACAATGGGATTTTCCAAAAATGTCAACATCTCAACAGGGCTCACAGGAGAGTCAATCTGTCCCCTTTACATCAAATGAGAATGAGGCATCCTCATTGGTAAATCAGGTAAATCAAACACAATTTGATGTAACAGATGGAGATTGGTTAAAAGCAATTTATTTGCAAAACCAACAAATGATAATGGCTCTTTCTAAAGTAGTCTTGTTACTGGAGGGATTTATACCCCATCAATCAACTAAAATGATTCCTATAGGAAAATACTCATTAGAGAATGGGGAACCTTTTCCCCAGTTCTTACAACGTTTTGAAGAATATGCGAGAATAACATATCCACGATCCACATCCGAAGGTTGGAGGACACATCTGGGTTCATACCTGGAGGGGGATATGAAAGATGTATACGAGTTATTAATGAAGAACAATGCAGGGTATACTGTTATAAAAACGCAACTAGTTGAATGGTTTACTGACTATTTACGGAAAAAGGTAAAAACCCATCTTAATAACTTTAATGAAGCGAAAATTCTTTCCCATGAAACGATACCCTTGTATGCTCTTAGGTTGCAGGGTTTAGCCGAGATGGGATTCCCGGGTTCAGATGTGAAAAATATGAAAATGGTGCGTGAAAAATTAATAAATAGTACGCCGTTGCAAGTACAACAACTTATACAAGCATCCATTACTGTATGTGAAATTGCTTTGGCAGGAGTTCCCATGAGTTGGGAAGCATTAGTCAAAATAATCTCGCAACATTATAATAGTTACAAAACCAACGGACATATGCCAGCATCGGCGATTCCCCAAGTACCATCCCAAGAGATTATTCCAGAACCATATTCACCTGAGGTGATTGATATTTCGAATGTGCAAACACATCCAAATTCATTACCACCCTTACCTATACAAACACAAGAATATTACAATCCACAACAAAATAACGTACCCCGGGGATATCTAACCTATCCGGGCTATGAACCGCCTATGCAACAAGTAACTCAACAACAATATGTTGTACCAACATTTGCACAGGTGGTTGCCAAACCACCAATGCCTCCATCGAATATGAATAATAATCCTAGAGGTAGTGTCCCTCCAAATTCACCTCGCCAAAATAGGACTTTCTATCCATCTAATAAAGGTCAAAATTCCCCTAAGAAAGGGCGTATATCACCACAACAAAATAATCGTCAACAACAACAACAACAAAATCAACCCTCTCAACAACCAACATCACAACATTCCCAACAACCCACTTCTTCTTCATCAACACAACAACCATGGTGGGCTGGAAATAACATTTCTTGTAAGTATTGTAAGACACCAGGACACCATGTTAAAGATTGTCCATCAAGGCCTTATTGCCAATTTTGCGGTAAGAGGGGGCATGTCTATGAAGAATGCTATGCTGAAAAGAATCAATGCATACGATGTAAAGAACATGGACATATAGTGCAAGACTGCCCACTAATGACAGAAAAACAAGTTAAATGTGACTCTACTTTGCGATGTCCGTATTGTCAGGGAAGTCACTTGGGCATGAATTGTCCACAAAGATCCCTTAAAAGTTCAAAAAACTAATTCACTCTGTGGGAGATGACCCACCCACAGAGCGAGGAGAACAACCTAAACAGCAGCGTCATAAAAAGCGTCGAAAGACAAACACCGGGTCACATTTGCCACCACCTCAACCATCTATGTTTGACGAAATTGAAAATTCAACAGTAGAACCTATAGAGGAATTATTACAGGTTGAGGTCGACGAAGGTCCAATGGATATATTCGATCTTTGTAAACCTTCTCCGGAGATTGAAATTGAGGAGATCGATTCTCAAGTAATAGAAAATTTAGTAATCAATCATGGTTCGATTCCCCTTAAGGGATCGGTCGATCCTGACAATCATTCACTTACAAACTTACTCCAACAGGAGTCTACATTAACTACGCCTATATTGACAGGCCCATGTCTTCATCTAAAAAACTTATCAACATCTTCACCTGCTACTTTAGTTATAGGGGTCATAATTGAAGACTCCCAACAAACACAATTAATAGATGCTCTTGTAGATACAGGGGCCTCCGTTAGTATTATAACACATAGAACTTATAAACTTCTAGATCCTAATAAATATCCTATACAGCCTACTGAATATGTTAGTATTCGTGGAATCGGTGATGTCATTTTCGGGGTTATGGGGGCTGTTACATTATCATTACACCTTTCTAATAATTATGTAACACAATCTAGGGACTTTGTGATAGTTCCGGATGAGGTAGTATGTTACGGAGTAGTAATTGGGTATGATCTTCTCCAATCGGAAAATATTTTGCCAGACTTGGCCCATAAAGAACTAATAACAAGACATGATAATGTCTTGACCATTATTGCCAAAGACATAAGAACCACTGAAGGTCAAGAACATGCTGCTAAACTAGACAAAGATGTACTAATTCCTCCTAATAAAGGAGTTAAAGTAGCTATAAAACCAGAAGAGGTTTTAAGAAATCGAGATTTGTCTAGCGAAACATTACTATTATTTACTCCGAATGATAAAAATCACTTTGTGATGGACCATGCGGTCATATCTTGTACATTTGACACTCCAGTAGTGCTGCCTTGTTATAATCTTTCTAATAATATAATTAAGCTGAAATCAGGTTACCCATTAGGGTCATTTTCAGTACTTTCTATCTATCCTATAAAATCAGTGCCCGTAAACATGGTCGAAATTACCCAAAAACCTCAAAGCACATACCAGGAATGGACATCTGTTAATCTCGAGGAGGCTTTTCAGCTTGATTCAACGGATCTGACTCGGGAGCAAAAAGATCAATTAATTCAACTCTTACTTCAATATCCCACTGCTTTAAGTCTCGGAGATACAGATGTAGGGTGCACCTCAGTTCTGAAACACTCAATCGAAACTTATATAGATACTCCTATATGTGAACCTGTTCGAAGACTTCAAGGTCCTATTTTATATGAAGTGGAGGAAGTGTGCAGAAAACTCGAAGCTGAAGGCATCATCAGGCAATCTTTTTCTCCTTACTCAGCACCGGTAGTACCCATCAGAAAACCTGATGGGGCTATGCGGCTATGTATAGATTATCGAAAACTAAACTCTGTCACAAAGGGAGATTCCTTTCCCATTCCTAATCTGACAGATACCCTTTTTAGCCTTCAAGGCAAGCAATACTTCACAACTATCGATCTTATAAAGGGGTACTATCAGGTTGAAATGGCGGAGGACAGCATCGAGAAGACTGCCTTCTCAACCCCATTATCCCATTGGGAATTTCTTAGAATGCCTTTTGGCGTAAAAAATGGACCCGCCACGTTCCAGAGAGCCATGCACTTAATATTAAGTCATCTTTCACCGGAAGAAGTCAGGGTTTATCTGGACGATGTGCTTATCATCACTAAAACCTTCGCGGAACATTTGGCAGTATTAGAAAAGGTTCTTATAGCATTCACAGACAACGGTTTCAAACTAAAACCTTCAAAAACGTATTTATTAAAACGAGAGGTAAACTTCTTGGGACATGTTATTTCAAGTAAGGGGATGATTCCCTTAGAAAAGAATCTTAAAGGAATTAAAGATTTCAAAGCACCAACAACAGTTAGAAGAGTTCGACAGTTTATGGGACTAGTTAATTTTTATCGCCGGCATATACCGAACTGTTCAGTGATTGCAAAACCCCTGTTTGACCTATTAAAATGTAAATCAACGATCCCTTGGACGGACGAATGTCAACAAGCTTTTGACAAATTAAAACAACTCTTAACCAAACCACCCTTATTAACTTATCCGGATCGTACAGAAAAGGCACAACCCTTATTACTTTATACAGATGCATCGGGAATAGGTGCAGGAGCCTGTCTTAGTCAGGTTCAGGATAATGAAGAAAAACCTATAGCATACATCTCGACAGTATTTTCAAAGGCTCAAAGGGGGTATAGCACTACTGAAAGGGAGGTTGCTGCCATTCGATGGGCCGTCAGGTCATTAAAACCGTTCTTATATAAGATTAAAGTCAGAATATACACAGATCACAAACCTATCCTATTCTTGCAAAACATGCCACTTGTAAACCACCGAGTTGCCCGAACTCTAGAGGAATTAAACGACCTCGATTATGAGCTTCACTATTTACCGGGTAAACAAAATATAGTAGCAGACTTCTTGTCTCGTAATCCTTATGAAATTAAATCTGAAATAATCGATAAGAGCTATATCCCAGAAATTCCAGACGGATTTTTCGAACATTCTATGCCTGGAGGAGGGGATTCCCTTTTTCAATGTTTTTCACAGTATTTATACAATAATGTAAGTCAACATATAGCACTACGTGTAAACATAATAGACGAATTAATAGATCATCGAAAAGACTATCATTTGCCAACTGGCAAAGGTGAAAAACAAACCCTTCAACAATTAAAATTGTCAAAATATCCAGGCCAACTTCCATTCACACATAGTATTCAGGCCTTTGCAACGATGTACAAAGTAAAAGTGTTGGTGTATAGTTCTAAAGAACACCCTCTTCAATTTGGGATATCAACCTCTGATTCAGAAAAGAAAACCTGTTACTTGTTTTGCAGAGGAGGGATACACTTTAATCTTTTAAAACCTATGAATTCAGAGGAGTTACCAACATCAGTTACTACAGCAATAATCGCATATCCACAATTACAACCTCATTCTCAGAGTCCTCCAGTAATTCATTATAATTTAGAGCCAGATATTTTGATAGAAGAGGATTTATCGGAATTAAACCTTCATCTCCTTTATGAATTAAAGAACTCTGGTGGGGAGGAGATGACTCTGGACAAGTTGCCTAACACAACTATAACTTTACATAATTTTTCTTTGGTGTTGAATTCACAGGATTCAGTGGAAATCATTATGTCTCAGATAACTGAATGTCAACAAGTTGATCCTTTATTGAGAAGGTTAATGAGAGCTTTGCAAAATAATCAACCTTTCAGGGGACCCTTAAAATTATTCAGCCGTTCAAGAAAATTTTTGTTGGTTCAGGATGACCACATAATCCACAGTAATCGCAATAATCACTATCATTACGTGGTTTCGTTCAGTTTTGCCGTACAGGTAGCTATAATAAATCATTTTGAATTTGTTCATATAGGGCAGAATAAATTATATGCTCTTATAGAAAATATAATATGGCATCCCAAGTTGAGAATGATCTGTCAGGATGTCACTAGATCCTGTCACACTTGTCAATTGGCTAAAATTTCTAACGTCATTTGGGCGCCACCTAAAATAAAGATTAATACTTATCATCCATTTGAACTTACAGCAGTTGATCTTTTACAATTGCCTAAATCCAACAAAGGAAATAACTATGCGTTGGTTTTTATAGACCATTTTAGTAAATGGGTGGCTGCTGTGCCAATAAAAACTAAGCATACTGCTACCGTTGCAACGGCTTTAGAAAATATCATACCATACTTACCAGTGATTCCATCAAGACTTATGTCGGATAATGCTAGGGAGTTTAGGGGACCTCTTTTTGAAAATTTGCTCCTTTCCTTAGGTATTTATCATATTTACACAACTCCTTACAACCCTTCATCGAATGGTATAGTGGAAAGAATGAACAGAACTTTAATACAGTATTTAAGAGTTTCTCTCACTGATCCCGGTCAGTGGGATATCATATTACCACAAGTAATTTTAAAATATAATCATCTGAAACATGCAGAAACGGGAAAAACACCTACAGAAATATTGTTTAGAGAAGCTCATGGAGTCCATCCTAGACTGCCATGGACAAAGTTTACCCAGTATTGGGATGAAGGACATGAAAAGTACCATTCTTACTCACTCGGCCAATTGGTGGCTCTTAAGGTTCAATTGCCAGGAGACCTCACCTTGAACAAATTTAAAGAAAGGTACCAAGGACCATTGACAATAATTAAGATAAACTCGAATGACGTAACTTATATTGTCGAGGCTCCAGACACCGGACGACAATATAGAGTTCATCACCGACAAATAAAACGGTGGAATTCACCTCCAAAATATTTAAAACGAATGCCAATTTTCATCGAATTGTTAACACGACCCTTAGCTCCAGTGCAAGAACCTTTGGAGGAGATTGAGGAAGAGCGGAGTGAAACAACACCTGCTGAGTTGCCAAATTTTGAAACGGATTCAGACGATGAGGAAGAGTTTCTGGGATTTCCGGATGTTCCACCTCCGGATTTCTCTAATGTCATATATCACCTGAATCAAAGTATCCTGTGGGCGAATTCCTTAAATCCGATCCCGGATCCAGATGATGTGCGATCAACATCTCCATACGATAAGGAGTATTTGATAGAGAATGACCAGTTGAGTGATATCTCATCATATCATTTGGGGAATTTGTTTTTAACACCGGAACAGATGTCGGTGATACCACTTTTAATCAATAACTCACCTAGATTGCATATTTCTCCTGATACAATGGAAACTCCGACTTACATTTCTTATACTCCTATTAATATAACTCAAGATAGAGAACAGTTGGCAGTGCCTCAAAGACAGGTTAGAAGGTTGTCCATGGAGGATTTATCGTCTAGAGCCAGTTTTACGGGCTCTCCACAAGCACAGAGTCTTTACGACGACATTGCTCCTTTGGAATCTTTAGGAAAAACATCCACACCTACAATAGATATACCTAAACTGGAACTTTCCACACTATCAGATACTACATCTACTCAATTAGAGATCCCAGAGATCCCACCGGGACACACTGCATCAATAATTAAAGAATTTCTAGAATTGGACAAGTCTCCAATTAAAACACCACCCTTTATTCAAACTACTTTTGGAAAAAGAAAACAGTGCGATGGGCACCAACCTTATCTACAAGGGTGTGCGAGGAGGAAAGACTAGATGAATCAGGTTCACAGGGTCTATAGCCTCTCGTACACGCCAAAGATCTTCTCTAGAAGAAAATACACAACCCTGGGTACAACCCCGTGTCTTGGAGAGAAGACGAAGAAGGCATACCGTGACGGAAGAACACTTGGAAGAAGAAGGTCCTGAAGAAGAGGCATAGATTAAATACTAAAAATCTGTATATCATGTAAGTGTTTTTGTGTTTAAATTGGGTTTTGTAATAATTGTACTTTTGTTTAATAATAAATTATTTTTTGTGTTTTTATTTTTTATAAAGAAATATGAATAAAAAATCATTCTTACGTGTTGATGGAGAAATTTTAACCTGAAAAAACTGAAATTAACCGAAGAATATGATGATCATCTTTTCATTTCATCGTGATGTTCTGGTGGGATGGATCATCTGGAAGAGGAAATTGAAGATGAAGAATGAAGTGTTTTCAAGTTTTCAATTCCTTATTAAGTATTTTCAATTCTTTATTAAGTATTTTCAATTCTTTATTAAGTGTTTTGTTTTCATCGTTGTCAGGTTCTTATAGAAGATGACGATACAACCCTTAACACCACAACGTCCCTTGCAGGTCCAAGTTCAGCCGGAACGTCGTCAAAAGAACGGACATACTTGCGACCTGTGAGGTCATCTGAGGCTAGACATAGGCCGGAGGTTCATTCGAGTCTTTCTTGCTCGGATCAGAACCAAACCGCTCCCAAGAACCTCCGACCTTCCTTTGAGCAGTCACGTGCGATCCAAGGAGAAACACCTGAAGTGTCTCCCTTTGATCCAATTCCTTCTGAATATTCATTCAAACGTCCAACTCCGTCGTCCTTTTATACTCCAGAGAGTAAGGTGACACCACGAATATCACTAGCAAAATCCTTACAACGAATGACGTTTCAGGAAACAGACCTGATACAGGGTTCTTATAATCGATTTGTCACTTATGCTTTGGGGGTGTTGCATACAAAAAATGACCATATAGATGGAAAAGAATTTAGGCATATACTTGAGAATCTCACTCAGGGATATGAGCAGAATGGGCCTTAAAAAAAAATTTTTTACACATATTACACTTTTTTTGTTTTTCTTTCTTCCTCCTCTATTGTTTTACCAGCTCTCCCCCGTTTTTCCGTCAAAGTTCGACGGGTGGGGAGGAAAATGTAGAGTTTCACTTCTACAAAAAGTATAAGGATACAATATTTTTTTCAGTTGTAGTTTATAAGCTGTCTACAATTTTCTCAGTCTTTTGGTGAATGTTGGTTCTACTATTTACTACAAGTCACATATTTTTAAGTTGCCTTTAAGGTCAGTAGGAGAAATGTTTTTTTTGAAGTGATCAATATTGATCATTAATAAGTCCTATGTATTTCATCGGATACAATTTACGTAAGTGTTATTTTTGTTGTTTTTAGAATAGATGTCTTGTAAGCGAGCTTTCTTTCCTCAAGATAGTCGGATTTAGATACGTGAGAAATCTACGATCATCTTTATTCCTCAATTGTATTCTCTTGAGGTAAACTGATGCGTAATTCTTTTTTTTTTTTGTTCTTTACCTTATGTCATATACTCTTTTTTGCTAAGTAAATTTTTACATGTATATATATTTTTTTAAAGGAACAGGGTACAGGACCCTTCTTGTGAACCCTTTTTGCTTCAGGATCAGAGCATTGGATCCTTGCCTGAACAAGTGCTTTTCTTTTAAATTTTGGCACAGGGCTTTTCTCTTTTTTTTTTGTTATTACACCTTTGGCTTTAGAAACGCTCTCACAACTGTCTTCATCACTTTAGCCACAACCCTTAATCATGCCCAAGGTATTTGAGAGTAATAAATATAATCATTTTTGTCTTGTTTAAGTAAAATGAATACAATTATCTTGTCTTGTCTTAATTAAGTATAAATAAATACAAATATCTTGTCGTACTTAAGTAAAAGAAGTAAAGAGATATAAGAAACAATGTCAAAACTTGTAACTTTGTTTTTGAATACAAATATTTATTTTAACTTGAGAAGTTTGTGCTAAACTTTATTAATTAAGTGAATTGACTGTTAGCGCCTTAATTGATACTCTAAAAGTAAACTTCTAAAACAATATTAAAGTGTGAGTGAAATAAGAACAGTGATAAAACTACTCTAAGTCTATTAAAACTTAAAATTAAACTTACTTTATATTTTTGTTACTCGGGTGTTTATTCACAAACTATTAAACATTTGTAAACATTATTTACTTATTCTGAAAGGAATAAATCTTATATGTTGTGATTATAGATCAAATTTTTTTAGGTTTAAGAGTGTTTATGTATATAATTATCTAATTTCTGATAGCGATATCAGTACCACAAAATTTCCAATATAAATAATTATATTTTGTATAAAATTTACCGATTTCTGATACCGATATCAGTACCTCGAAATTTCCAATACAAACTATTTCAAAAAGGAGTTCGGAGTCAAATTCAATACTCTGTTTTGCTGGCCAAGCAAAACAATTAAAGGGGAGAAGGGAGTTAATTAATATATATATTAAATATATAATATATATATATATATATTGGGGTTCTGATGTGTTGCACATCTATTAATAAAACATGAATGTAATCCTATTTTGAGTATATTTATTACTTGTAATGCCTTGTATAATGAGAAATAATTAATTAAACTTAAAAAAAACAACACTTCTTTACCTGTCTTTCTTGTCTATTGGCACAATTTTGCAAGGTTAAATCAAAGACATTTCTTTATTAAGGTAATCACTTGGCTTTGCTTTTACTGATTTATGATATCTCTAAAACATTTGATTGTGTGGCATTAATCCTTGAATATATATTTTTTTCATGTTACTGTCTGAATGTTGGAGCTGGAACCTTTTATATTCTTTGAAGAACTGTTTTCTGATTGTCCTTGGTCACCTTAGCTTGATGTTATACCTTGCATGCGAATGAAGCACGACTAAAAATTAGAAATAAGAATAGTTTAAGCACTTAAGCCAGACGAAGGTCATTGGAGTGGAAAAGGACGGTGAGTGTTCATGCAACAAAGTTTTTTTCGCCTTTATTTTGTGGGGCATCATCTTAGTAAGTAATCTTTATACGATCTCGTGTTATTGAAACTGATTTTCTTCCATTGTTAGAACTTTTGTAAGTCACTACCGTAAAACAATTACACTTGCTTTTACTCCCTTGAAATCTGCATTCACTTTCACATTCCCGACAATTCTACAACACAAAAATATATATATATATATATATATATATTATATATATATTTATATAGTAATATAATATATATATATATATATATATATATATATATATATATATATATATATATATACATACATATATATATATATATATATATATATATATAATATATATATATATATATATATATATATAATATATATATATATATATATATATATATATCATATATATATATATATATATATATATATATATATATATATATATATATATTATATATACTGCCCCAGAAATTGCAAACCAAACCTCACCAATATCTCCCAATTCCCAAACCTCATAATGGGAGGTGATTTCAGTGCTCACCACCCCACATGGTACAGCACCCAAGAAGCAGATCATTGAGGAACACCATATCCAACCTCGAAAATCTAAACATTATAAACAACACAAACTGCCACACCAGAAACCCACCCCAAACCAACCAAACATACACATCACCAGACATAACACTATGTCACACCAAATTTACACATTAAACTCACTGGTCAATATAAACTGACCTGAACTCTGATCACCCCATAAAATACCAAAATGTCAACAAAACAAACTACCCACTCAGGAAAACATACACAAACTACAAAAAAGCCAACTGGACACAATTCATCCACTATATAGAAAGCAACATACATCCCCTTAATATCACAAACACATCAACACTCAACAAAGCCATACAAATTTACATCTCTTTATCCAAAAAGCAGCTAACCAATTCATTCCCAGAGGATACATTAAAAAATACAACCCAACTCTAACACCCGAAATCGAACAACTAATTAAACAATGCAACTCACTCAGAAAAACAATACCCACATCACCACAAACAACAACACAGATTAATACCCTAAATACACAAATCACTAATTTAGCGAAAAAACATTTCAAACAACTTTCAAACTTTCCTCACCAAGAACACCCAACACACGAATAACACCAGAATATGGAAAACAATAAATATACTGAAAAACTCAACTAACTAACAAACATACACTCATGAATCCATCAAAAGCCCAAATACACAAAACCCCAATCCACCAAACAACATGCAAACATTCTTGCAACTCACTTTGCAAAGCTAAGTAAAAAACCCACACACCCACAAAACAGGAAAATCATCAAAACTCTCAAGAAAATAAAACTCAACCATGACCCAACAATAGAAATAACCACAACTGACTTAGAAATCACAACAAAGACACTTAAAAACTGCTGCAACTGGCCCAGACAACATTTCAAACAAACACCTCGAACACCTAGGGAACACAGCTTTAACCCAATTAGCACAAATATTCAACAGTTCCATCAGCCTAAATTTCATTCCCCCTTTCTGAAAAAAACGCCATCATTATACCCAAGCTGAAACCAGGAAAAGACCCCTTTGACCCTTCATCCTATTTCGCCATTTCTCTATTATCAGCACTGGAAACTACTAGAAAAAAACAAACTGAACATAATAACATTACACATCACCAAACACAAATTCCTACACGGCTTCCAACAAAACCATTCAAACACAACCACTCATATAAACATCATCCAACCCACAACCAACGGTTTAAACTCAAAACCTACTCACAAAACAATAATCATATCAATCAACATTAATAAAGCCTGTGATACAGTACCTAAACATAACCTAATCCATAAAATAACAAAATCAAATATCCCCACTAACCTAAAGAAATGGATTTCCAATTTCCTTTCAGGAAGAACAGCAGAAATACAAAGAAACCATAAAATACCCCCAACAGTAAACATCAATAACCGAGTACCCCAAGGTGCAATCCTATCCCCCACATTATTCAACCTATTCACAGCTGACCTCCCACAATCACAAACAGATCACACAAACATTACCATAGCTACTGCACACCAGAACCTAAACACTGCCGCAAACCTGACACAACAATACATTAATCAACTTCAAACATGGCCAACAGAAAACAGTGTCCACTTCACCAAACGAATCATTAATCACTTTAATCAACACTGAACGCCAACTTGGCATCACACACCCCCAAGTCTATTTAAAATTTCTACTTAATCCTTACTTAAACAACATCCCCATACCCTTCAACAAAACTCCCAAAATCCTCGGAGTAACACGACACTCATCTCACCTTTACAAAACACACAGACAACATAATTTCTTCTGCAAACAAGAAACTGAACATACTAAGATCCATCGCCGGCACAGACTTCACAAACAACAAACAGACATCCACCACCATATAAAAACAATGCATTCGTCTGACTCTAAAACATCTCTCCAACTTGGCACCCACTGCTAAATAAAAGCAACATAAAGAAACTCCAAACAACACAAAACAAAACTCTAAGAATCATAACAATTACACCACAACAACACCTACATAAAGAAACCAAAATGATACGCATAGACACACCTGGAGATGATAGGCACACAATTCCACCAAAACTCAAACACCCCTGCCACATTGCCCTCTCCAACCCCATCCACCACAGACAAACAACCTCCTTCTCCACCAGCTCTATGTTACAAGCAAATTCTG
>JABUQX010011890.1:15000-27500 GCA_015478945.1 Trachelipus rathkii | reverse complement strand
ACAGTATTCTTACTATCAATCTCAAATTTTTATCACATTATTAACGTCTCTCTTCCTTTGCTCAGTTAACTTTCCTTTAAGTAACTTAATTTAATCTTACATTTACCTCACCTTCTTATCGGATAACTGCCAGAAAAAAAATGAAGCTTGAAATCAAGTCAGGAAGCAAATCAGGAAAAAAAAATTTCTATCCAATGATTTTCAGGAAATTAAAACTTCAAGGGAAAGTAAAAATTTTCTGAAGAAACACCATTAAAAAAAAACTGAATATAAATATACAAGCGGATTACATGCTGCACTTAATATATTAAATTGATTTAGTGGTTTATATATAAGGAGAAAAATCATTTACTCTTTTAGACTGTTTAATAATTCAGAATATTATCATTTATATTTCATTAACTCTTATTTTAATGATTTTTAATATATATAAAGATAAAATCTAATAATTTTCTTTTATAATCTTATTTATTTTTAACTTCACATTCATTCCCCCTTTTATTCAAATAAATATAAATCCCCAATTACTTATTAGTAAGTTTTTTTTTTTTTTGTAGATTATTCCTATTTAAAATTTCTGAAATTCCTTTTTAAGAATCTTTTTATATTCTCCAAAGTTTCTACTGTTTTTAATTTATTATTTTTCTTCACTTTAAGATAAGTTCTTAGTTTATTAATAAAGAATAGTTTATTAAATATTTACAGAAAAACAGTTAATATTTAGACAATCTTCTCATCAATTCTGTAATTAAAAGAACTTGTAGCAACATACAATTTTTTAAACAAAAAAATAATAAACTCGAAAAAAATATTTTATAGAGATGATTTTCAGAGTACAATACCTTGTTTTACTTTATGTAAGTTTTTTTTTTCACTTTTCCACTTTTACGAATGAATTCCTCCTAACATTAAATAATTAATAAATACAAGGAAGGGGACGCAGTCTCCCTTTCAGTGGAATATCTCAAGTTTGCCCGTTTTTGCGAAGGAGGGAGAGGGGGCGACTAAATAGTATACAGGATGGATAGTAAGTATACTGACCGGACTTTGTAATGTTGGTATGAAAAACAGTATGTGAAATTATTTGTTACATGCACATAGGTCGGGAAATGCAAGATAAAGTGATATAGTTCAAATTACTACCCGTGGAAGAATATGTGTTATTGGCAATTATTGGAATGGTATAATAAGCCATACCACCATGTAGCACTGGGGAATGCTTGGTAATAGGTGTAGAACATAAATATTGCGTCAAAACGTTTGACAACACTTTAGAATGCTTGACAACATGGTGTCCAAGGTGGCTCCACCGTCTGTAACAATCATAGCGAGCATAAGTCGTTAGCTATCCATGGAAAGACGTGTGCGCACGTACGTATTGCGTACATATCTTAATCGTTGGATTGGAAGCACACCACCCGTTGCATGGCCAACACCGTCCCCCAGCCTCAATCCCTTAAATTCTTATTTGTGGAGACACCTTAAATTACTTGTTTACAGAGACCCTGTCCCTTTCAGTAACAACGTATCTTCATCATCAAGTGGGAATCTTCCTAAGACTGCGTCATTCCATAATGAGGAGGGGTAGAAGCCCACGTTCTTGCAAGAGAGGTACTTTTCAAACACCTACTGTGAATAGGAAATTGATGTGCAACGTCACTCATGGGTTGTGTGTGCAATAAATACTATTATAATAATAATGCTGTTTCTGTATGTTTGTTACTACTGCAGTGAAAAGTATTTGCCCTTTATCTCCTCTACCGTGCTTTCCCCTAACTATGTGCATTTAATGAATATTTTTACATACACTGTTTCATAACGTCGGAGTTTGTCAGTATACTTAGTATCTACCCTATATATATATATATATATATATATATATATATATAATATATATAATAGTACACTCATATGTTTATAACGTACATATTTTGATAGCATATTTAATATCTATATACAGTATATATATAATATATTATATATATATATATATATATACTCTGATATATATATATATTATAAAATATATAATATATATATATATATATTATATATATTATATATATATATATATAATATATATATATTATATATATATATAATATATATACGATATATAGTATAATATATATATATATATATATATATAATATATATATATATATATATATATCATATATTATGATAAGTGGGTGACCCTGAGATATTATGCCACCACAGCAGGCCAGGTCCAGAGATCCATTAAAGCTAGCATATCAAAGTTGTGTCTGATGTCCGTCAGGTCAGAGCAGTTTAGTAAGGGATGTTCTGTGTCATCGTTTGTCTCGGAGGGAAATCTTTGACAAGGGGAGGGTGCTAAATTATTAATTCTGAATTTGTATTCCTGAAAAGAGGGTTGGTGCCTAGAGTGGAGATGGTACAGCATTATTCAAGATTGATGGTCCAGAGTTTGTTCTATTGGGAATATTTCAGGTGACCTTGCTTGAAGTATGGAGTTACTAGGATATGCGGAGATCGTTCTTTGGGTTTTTGGTTAATTGAGCATGGATGTGTTTAGTAATGAGGGTATCTGGAGGTTTATTGTTCCAGTGTAATGTTGGCAATTTTTATTGTCATTTGAGTTGCTATTTATTCTATTGTTGAGGTCTATGATTAGGTTAATTTGATCTTGATTTGGCTGTCTCTGTTTTGCCGGAGTGAGTTTCTTTGCTTTATTAGGGTGTCTATTTCTGGTGTAAAATTGGGATTGAAATGTTTGCGGTAACCCTATGTATTTTCTGGATGCTTTAGTATATTTTTATTGTAGTGTTGGATTCCTTTGTCAAGAGACGGAAAGTTGGCTATGTGGAAAGATTGAAGTTCTTGTTCTATAGAGTCAGTGTAAGCTTGCCAGTTCGCTTTCTTGTAGTTGTATTTTTTAAAAGATGTGTTTTGGGGTGTTTATGTTGAATTGTAATTAATATTGGAATGTGATCAGAGCAGAGAGCATGAAATGTGTGTCATGTTGCTGTAACTTATATTTGGGTGGAACAGAAGGAGATGACCGGAATGTGGAGATTTGATATGTTGAAATGGTTGTCAAGTAGGTTGGTTTCTGTTATTAAGGATATTAAGTGCATGTAGGATGTCTATGAGTGTTTCACCTCTTGGTGTGTGTGTGTTAAGTCATGCATGGTGATGGGCATTGAAGTCACCGGCTAGTATCAAGTTATTATATTGAGTTAAGGGGGATAAGTCTGTGATATAATATATATATATATATATATATATATATATATATATATATATATATATATATATATATATAATATATATAATTATATATACTATATTAATAATAGATATATTATATATAATAATATATATAGTATATATTAATATATATATATATATATATATATATAATGGTATATGTGTGTAATATATATATATATATATATATATATATATATATATATATATATAAAATTTATATATATTTATATATATATATTATATATTATAATGACTAAATGTTTAAGGGATTTATTTATGAGATAAGTCTTTTATATCAAGCTGAAGGAAATTGCGTTGGTTAAAAATAGTTGTTCTATATTTTTTTATATAGACACTACATTGTTTTTTTTTTTTACATTAATTGTCTCAGAAATAGTAATAGATATATGGAAATAATATTTTTGCATTTACTCATGCTTAGGGTTGGGAAAGGAAAAAAACAAGCTCATTTTTTTCTGAAAAAAAATGTTTTTTTTCATGATAAAAAGTTAAAAACACAGCCTGAAAAAAACAAGTAAAAATTTGTTTTTTTCGTTTTTTTCAATTAAGTTGTGGAATTTACATGTTTGAACCAATTTATATTATAAAATTTTAGCAAATATGCTCTAAATGGAATTTTTTCGGTGTCCAATTTCCTACCAAGTGGAAGCCCCTGAATTGTGTTCAAATTTTTATATGGGTTTTCCATATTTTTATTTATATTCTGAACTTTTATATTTCATAATATTTTTGTTTATGGCTTCATTAATGTTTTCTTACTCTGTTTCAGCTTTCAGTAACATTTTTATCATAATTATTTAATCAGAATTTAGAAATGCCACGTGCAAAGAGTCGTGTGATTGTACTTTTTTAGGAAATAAAAGGTTGCAAAGGCCCTCGCATAAAATATAAACTTTTGTTGTGTAGACGTTGCAAAAAACTAGTATTTTGCTCATAACATAGAACTAGGAAATTCTGAAAATTTGCAACTGAGAGAGATGATGGTTATGCTAAAGCAGCTAAGCTTAAGAGTCCTGTTACTGCCCCTGCTCCACTTGTCATTCTCACACAATACTTCTTACGACTGAGATATCAAGACTTACAGTTATATCAAAATTAAAAATATTGGCTGGATCACGCTGAAGAGTCCAGGTGATAAATGAGCTTGGGACAGTAGTTCACAGCACAGTAGTCCAGTACTCAGTAGGTGAACTGGGTCTGCGGGAGGGGACTAGTTGAAAATTAGGAATCACAAAAAGTTGCATATTCCAAGCCAAAATATTTAATTTAGTTCATTTACTCATCCTCCTTCATTTACAATCTTGTAGTAATTTATTTAAAAATGATTTTTATTATTCTTCATTTGCATCCCTGAAGTCACTTTTGAGTTTTGTTGATCTTCTGTGACTCATTCATATAAAATAATAATAATGTCAAACTTTTTAAAAGAGTAAATTATTAATTTCATTAATTGAAGTTAAAGAAGGTATACTACAACAAAATTGTCTTAGTAAGTAGAGGCTACAAAAGCAGTTCTGACAGGCGTACAGCCCTACTGGTAAATTGTAAGAAAAACAATTGAATAAGAATAGCTTCTGACTATAGTTCTTGCTTATTTTATAAATCATAATGGAATATTTTTTTAATTTCAAGTATCCTATATTTGAAAAATGAAAATACCCAAGTGAAATATCATATTAGCCTCTTTATATTTTTAAAAAAACATTTAATGAAAAAAACGAAAAAAACTGAAAAAAACGTTTTTTTCCTGAAAAAAAAACACGATTTGAAAAAAACGGTTTTTCCCCAACCCTACTCATGCTAGGTAATATTTGTAATTTTTTTGTATCGTGTTTTCAATTGATTTTCTTTTTATATCAGGATGGAAAAAGCATCCTTCTTGTTCAATTAATCAAGCTGCCTTACTTACATCGATACATATGGAAAGTAGGTTGAAGAAATATTTCCACTCCTTGATTTTTTTAAATAATTTTACTTTCCGTCATTGACAATTTTATATCCTTGATGGTTTTGCATTTGGTTGCCATTTTTTTTTATCTGGCATTCCCTATAAAGGTGAATCTTGTTCATGTAATAGTATTGATTTATTTTGCAGGAAGAGGCATGTAAAATGAGCTGGAAATTATTGACAGAAGTATACAAGATACCACATCATCATCTTTATGTTACTTATTTTGGTGGAGATTCATTAGCTGGTATTGAAGAAGACATTGAAACAAAAAATATCTGGCTATCAATTGGGTAAGAATTTGGTCTTTGGATTTTATTTAATAGATTGATTTTAGAAAAACATTAGAAATATATAGCCAGAACGAAGCCACATGGGCCTATGGAGACTGTCCCAGTCAACCCCCACCAAAAAAAAACAACCACCAAACAAGCTCGTGCAAATCCACAAATCATCCTAGGGCTTGTCAATAACTTACATTGTATACACAAAGTCTACAACTAAAGAAAAAAAAACAAACAAAAACAAAACTATAGCTAACTTTGCTATAGTCATAACATGCAGTTTAACCTTAATAACTACTGTAACTAAAAACCCGCCAATTTGGCTTAGTCAAAATATACTATACAATAGCCAAACCGTCCATATACCTGTCCAATCCTTTCGTAAATGTTGCATTTAGTCACACTCAACAACCTCCTGTTTCAGACTATTCCAAATATTAACAACTCTATTTCTGAATGAATACTTTCTTATATCAAGATGGCATTCCTTCTTCTTAATTTTCTTACAGTGCCCCCTGGTCTATTAACTATGGATCAAAAGTCTGGTATCCTTTAACCTCATCTACTAATAATATTAGTTTACAAAGAATATAAAATACCACTCTATGAACAATTATAGGTTGTCTAAAATCCACCCCTATCCAACACCTATATATGTAAGAACAAAAATTCTACCCATTCAGGATCATCTAAATATGATAGGAACAAAATTCTACTCCAAGACTCTTGACCCTACCCTCCCATGCCATAGCTATTTACAAGAATGCCCTATGTATCGTTTAAGATTCCCTACCTTTTCCGCTGCCCTCTATTACGACGAACTCTTTAGAACCATTCCCCCTCCCTCAAATAACACATCTCTCTTAAAACACATTCATACGCACTTTGCACAGCAATACCTCAGCAACCGACAACCAAATCACCTCATAAAGCATCCCCCGAAATATCTTTAACTTAAACCACACTTCCACGAAAGATGCAAATCTCACTCTCTAGATTAAGATCCGGGCATCACCCAGATCTCCAGGAATACAAACATAGGTTTTGACCTCAAGATACTCCTACTAATATGCCCCCCACTTGCTCCATTCAGAATATTCTATCAAATCTACCTGAGAGAGCTGTGACTCAAATAATATATGATATATTATTATATATTATATATATATTATGGTGAAATGTATCATGAACGGAGATATATATATATATATATATATATAATATATATATATATATATATAAATATATATAATATATATATATATATATATATATATATATATATATTAATATATATATATATATATATATCATAAATATATATATATATATATATATATATATATATATATATATATATATATATATATATATATATATATTATATATATATATATATATATATTTAAAATATATATAATATATTATTGGTGAAATATGAATATGAACGGAGCGAGATGGTGTTGACTTGGATTTGGAGTTTGTGTAATAAAGCGTTTTTTATGGAGGGTATAGTTCCCAAGGGATTGGAGGAGAGCGGTAATAGTACCCCTATATATAAGGGTAAGGGAGAAAGGGGAACTGTAGAAATTATAGGGGAATAAGTTTATTGAGTGTTGTAGGGAAGGTATATGCTGGTATTTTGGTCGAAAGAGTGCGTCGAGTGACTGAAGGACTGATTGGTGAAGAACAAGGTACGTTTAGGAGTGGTAGAGTATGTGTGGATAAAATCTTTACATTGAAACAAATGATTGAGAAAATGAGGGAGAAGGAGAATAAATTGTATTAGGTTTTAATGATTTGCAACAGGCGTAATGATAGAGTTTAATAGGGAAGGCTTTATGGCAGGCTGTTAGTGGATATATGGTGTTGGTGGGGGTAGGCTTTTCCTGAATGGAATCAAAAAGTAATGTATGACGATAGTGAAGTGTGTGTAAGAATAAATGGTGTCAATGGTGATTGGTTTAGGATAAATAGCGGAGTGAGACAGGGTTGTGTTATGTCTCCTTGGTTATTCAATTTGTATATGGATGGGGTTATGAAAGAATTCGAGGTGGGGATGGCAGGAAATGGTGTTAGAATGATGGAGAATGGAGATGAGTGGAGAGTGCCCTACCTTATTATATGCGGATGATTTGGTTCTGTGTGGCGATCTGAAGAGATTTTTGAGAGGATTGGGAGGAGATTTGCAGGGTGCGGTAAAAGGAGGGGCTTGAAAATAAGTAAACGTGGATAGAGTAAGGTTATGGTTGTGAGTGAGGACCAGTACTCAGTGTGAAGTTATGTTAGATGGTGGAGCAGCTGGAACAAGTATCTGAGTTCAAATATTTAATAGGGTGTATGTTGGATGAGAAGGGAACGGATGATGCAGAGTGGTAAGTAGGAAAGTTGTGATGGCAGGAAGGTGGCTGGTGCAATTAAATCGTTGGTGAATGTAAAGGGCTAAGTCTTGAGTGCGCTAGAAAGTCTTACATGAGGGTCTGTTGTTACCTGTGTTATTGATAGTAGTGATAACTATGGTCCTGGAATAAGAAAATAAGATCCTAAAAGTTTCAATGTGTTCAGATGTCAATCTTAGGGGTGTGCCTAGTTGTGAAGAAGAATTGGATAAAATGAGGAAAGAATCATATAGAAGAGTTGTGGTGGTTTTGAAGAAAGTTAAATGAGAGAATAAATGAAAGTATGTTGAAGATGGTTTGGTCATATGGGAAAGGAAATGAAATGATAGACGGTTTGGTTAAGCGATCGTATAGTGGTCGAGTGTGTTGGGAACCGACTGCTGGGAGACCGAAGACAAAGTGGATTGAGTCAGTAAACCCGAATGTTTGAAGGAGGGAAATGTGAGTTTGGTAGAGGCGAGAAAGGTGTATAAACGGGAGTGAATGGCGGGGGATTGTGAGGGAGGTATGGTTGTGGCCACCCTGGGCCAAGGGATGAACCCTTACATTAACCGATCTACCATAGTGAGGGTCCATCCCTGTCCCCATGAGGCTTTAGGGTGGATTTTCTGACTGCGACGAGTTCCTCACTAATTAATGGTACTGAGGGGGCGGTAAGGCTGGGCTTTCTTTTCGACCTGTGTCATGTTCTTCTACTGCTTTTCTTTTTCCGATGCTCGCCACGCACCTTACTCCCATTCTTGGGAAAATAAGGTTATAAAAGTAAAAAAAAAAGAAAGAAAAGAAAGTATATATATATATATATAAATATATATAACTATATATATAATATATATATAATTATATATATATATATATATATATATATTATATATAATACTATATATATATATATATACTATATATAATATTAAAATAATTTTTATATTTTCAATAGGTTCTATCCTTCTATATATATATTCTTTCTTTCTTTCTTTATCTACCTTTTTTTTTCCCAAGATTGGGAGTAAGGAGCGCTACAAGCATCGGAAAAGAAAAGCAGTAGGAGAGCATGACAAATGTCGAAAAGAAAGCCCAGCCTTTTCGCCCCCTCTGTACCTTTAATTAGTGAAAACTCGTCAAATCAGAAAATCCAACCCTAGAGCTTCAGGGGACCGCAACGGACCTTCACTATGGTAAATCGTCCTGTAAGGGTTTCATCCCTTGGCCCAGGTGGCCACAACCATGCCCCCATACAAAACCCCGCCATTCTCTCCTATCATGCACCTTTATTCTCGCCTCTGCCAAACTCACATTTCTCTCCTTCAGACATTCGTTCACCGACTCAATCCACTTTCTCTTCGGTCTCCGCCAGGCCGGTCGGTTCCCATGCACACTCTCCACTATACATCCGCTTTACCCAACCGATTATCATTCATCCTTTCCACATGACCAAACCATCTCAACATACTTTCATTTATTCTCTCATTTACCCCTTTCTTCACACCACACAACTCTCTAAATCACGTTCATCCTCAAAATTTTTATTAATTCTTCTCAACACCTACGCATGCCAACTAAGAATTGGTCCATATGAACACATTGAACTTAGATCTATACTCTTATTCCAGACCATAGTCCTCACTACCATACAATAACACAGGGTAACAACATACCCTCATGTAAGAACTCTAGCGCAATCAAGACTTAGTTTCCCTTTACATTCACCAACGATTTTAATTGCACCAGCAACCTTCCTCCCATTTCACAACTTTCCTACTACACTCTGCAATCTGCATCCCTTCTCATCCAACACATACCCTAAAATATTTAAACTCAGATACTTGCTCCAGCTGCTCACCATCTAACAATACTTCACAACTGAGGACTGTCCTCACTCACAACCATAACCTTACCTCTTTCTACGTTTACTTTCAAAACACCCCTCCTTTTTACATACCCTGCCAATCTCTCTCCAATCCTCTCAAACTCTCTCAGATTCCCCCACCCAGAACCAAATCATCCGCATATAAATAGGTAGGGCACCCCTCCACTCATCTCCATTCCCCCAATCATTCTAACACCATTTCTGCCATCCCCACCCTCGCATTCTTTCATAACCCCATCCCATAATACAAATTGAATAACCAAAGGAGACATAACACAACCCTGTTTCACTCGCTATTAATTCTAAACCAATCACCATTGACACCATTTATTCTTACACACGCTTCACTATCGTCATACATACTTTTTAATCTGCATTCAGAAGCCTACCACCAACACCATATATCATAATACCTGCCATAAAGCTTCCCTTATTAACTCTATCATACGACCTGTTTAAATCCTAAAACCTAAATACAATTTTATTCTTCTTCTCCCTCATTTTCTCAAATTCATTTGTTTCAATGTAAAGATTTTGATCCACACATCCTCTAGCACTTCTAACGCCACCTTGTTCTTCACAAATCAGTCCTTAAGTCACTCGACGCACTCTTTTCGACCCAAAAATTTCCACATATACCTCCTAACAAACACTCCAATTAAAACTATTCCCCTATAATTTCTACAGTTTCCCCTTTTCTCCCTTACCCTTAATATAAGGGTACTATTACCGCTTCTCCTCCAATCCTTGGAACTATACCCTCTCCATAAACGCTTATTACACAACTTCCAAATCTAATCAAATCACCATCTCGCCTCCACTTTGATCGTTTTCCACTAGTAATTTCATGCTACACCTGCGGATTTAACCAAATTCTTCAATTCTCACTCTAACCCATTTACCTCCCTCCTTACTAAATACCTCAATCCCGAAAATAACCTATTCCTTCTTGCACCATCAAATCCACACACATTTTCACTAACAATGATCCAATCATTAACTGTTAATGATTGGTGCAGTTTTCGAAGTGTTCTTTTTCCAGCACTCCCCTCACATCCATTCACTCAGTTACAAAAGCACCATCTCCATTCATTCTTCTAAGCAAGATTCCCTTAAATCTCATTCTTAACTTTTGCGCTTTCCTTCCAAGAAGAGCTTCCTATTCCCTTGTATCTCCCCATTTCTCCTCCTTCCAAACTGTTCATTTACCTCTTGTTTCTCCTAACGTATGCACCTTTTGGTATTCTTTTTTTCCTCCCTTATATAATTCAGGCATCATTTTCTTTGAAACTTCATCACTCTTGCTTTACAGTAACATTCAACCACGCTTTCTTCTTTTTACCTTTAAACCGCTTTCATCACCTCTTTATTCCATCATTCGCTGTTAACATTCTTACTTCCTACTTTAGCACATCCACAACTTCTTTTGCAGCTACTAACATTGCTTCCTTCATTTGCCCCAGATTATTTGTTCAGTATCAACTTGGTCACATTCCAACCGATTTACTAGCGAGCGCTCTTACATAACTTATCCTTATTGTCTTGTTTCACTTAACTTCTCACTCATATTCAATTTTACCTACTTCCTTTCGTATCACCTCCTCTCCATCCAAGCCCCCACTAACTTTAATTTTACATAGAACAACGTAATGATCCGATAAATCTCTTACCTAATACAACTCTCTCATTTACATCCAACACATCTTTAGCAGTTCGTTCGACTTCCAACACAATATCAATCATACTTTTTCCCTTCGATACCATCTCTACCTACAAAAACTCTAGTAAACTTATGGATACTCTTGTGTTTAAAGAAAGTATTAATTACACACATATACCTCTCTCCTCCACAGAAATCATCACCTTCCTACCATTCTCATTTTCTCCGCACACCCCCAAAACCACCTGTTATACTCCCTTTTTTGATCACCTATCCAACCATTCAGGTCCCCCAAACACTATCAATCTGAAGCTCCTACCCACCCCATCGCATCATTCAGATTATCCCCAAAAATCGTACTCTCTTCACCGTTTCCCTCAGATGGACCATACCTCCAACCACACATACCTTGACCTTTTCAAACTTAAATTTAACCATTAGAAATTCTAGGACTCACACACACAAAGTCTACCATATGCTTTTGGTACCACAGGTCCACTCACTCATCAAAATTGCAACTCCTCCTCTTCCTCTCTCATTCATTTTCACACCAGCACACACACATTTCACACACACCCACTTAATTTCACCGTTCCCTTTCATCTTTGTTTCAGTCACAGCGAGCAAATCAAATTTGCAGTTCCTAAATACATCCATCACCTCTCTCCTCTTCTCCTCAACATTTATTCTCTGACATCATGTACCCATACGATTCATACAATTTCGCCGAAAGATTAGAAAGGTCGTTTACGGCGATCACGACCATCTCCCGAGCATGCAACAGCATTCCTAGCAAGAGATAAGGTGGTAGTGGGCAGCCAACCCAACTACCACCTCCCTTAGTCGCCTTCTACGACACGCAGGACATAAGATGTGGGCAATTCTTTCTCCCCCACACACAGGGATATGAGTAGTAGGGATGTCCTGTAAGGTGTTATCTAGAAGAGGGGTAATATAATAATATATATATATTATATATATTATATGTATATATATATAGATATATATATAATATATATATATATATATATATATATATATATATATATATATATATATATATATA
>JABUQX010011890.1:7500-12500 GCA_015478945.1 Trachelipus rathkii | reverse complement strand
GCTATTCATGATCTGTTAATATTATCGTTTGAATTATTTAAAATGCTTAAAATTATACTGTAACAAATGAAGCAATTTTAAGTTAAAATTTTATATTTGTCACTTAGGTTATTATATAATTAGTTTTTCTAGGTTTTGCCTATTGAAGATTTATTTGTTGATGTACTTCACCAGCTAACTTCTTATTATCTGCAAGTTTAATAATTATTTTACTTAGTCACCATTAATTTTGAATTGATTGCAGATTTTGCTATTTTTTTTTTACAATTCTTTCAAGCAAAGAAGAAACTGAAACCGAAAAAAAGGTATTTGTTTCTCTCTTGTTTCCATGTGCCTTTTTTTTTTTTTTTTTTTTTTTTTTTTAAAATAAAATCATATTGTTTTATATCCTACTCTGCTCATATTTAGATATTAACTCTTTTACCATCTTCCTTTATATACCGTATATATTGAAGGGGTTATTTTCTGGTCTTGAATAACCACCTTCAATTGAAGAATATTAGATGTTGAAGAGAGTGAGCGTTGTCACGATAAAGTGGTGTTTCTTCCCGGAGGGTGCTTAGGTGTCGTCAGTGGGGCTAGCAGCCTCCTGCCCCAGACGCCGCAGAACTCCCCCCAGTGACAATGCCGCGAGCACACTCCGCTCTCCGGACCTGGAAGGACGTCGGGTAGTAGCGTGTAACTGTCAGGTGAGAGCTAGGTGTGCACACATTAAGGTCACTGAGAAGGCTTCGACCACTCTGTACTCTTACTGGCAGTTGTCCGCACCTGCAGAAGCTTGAGAAGTACGGTATAAGCGGGACAGGATGACTGAACAGAGTGGCGTCCAATAGAAGAAACTTGATTTGATGGTTGTTCGGTGATTTGATGGGTGTTCAAAATCACATTTGGTGGGGGTGTTCATGGTTGCTTGTTGGTGTTCGTTGTGCCACTACAGTGGTACTGGTCACTCAGATGTCACCAATTTGAAGGGGTTATTTTCTGGTCTTGAATAACCACCTTCAATTAAAGAATATTAAAATGTTGAAGAGAGTGAGCGTTGTCGCGATAAAGTGGCGTTTCTTCCCGGAGGCTGCTTAGGTGTCGTCAGTGTGGCTAGCAGCCTCCTTCCCCAGACGCCACAATATATATGGATGCTCTAAAAGTCTAAGTACGTCGTACCAATTCTTTTCTTTTCCACTTCAACATTTTAAAATGAAACAAGAACCTCTTAAGTCCTGAATTGTATTACTCTTAGCTGAGATTGCATAGCCACCTCACAAATACAAAATATTCTTAATTTTGATAGCTTAACAAAATTTTTACTTCTTTTTTTTCACCACCAATCAGGGGCAGAACCCTATTCGAGAAGGGAATCTAAAATAATAATAATAATAATAAATAAAATTAAATCCTCACTTAAATGTTATTCATATTTAGGGTTCTACGTCAGAAGAACTCAAGAATAATGAAGGAAACTTTTGGGAAATGGTAATTTTTTGGTCCTTGCGGTGTGAGTACTGGAAATTCACTACGAGAGGGAGCCTTCAACAAAATGGAGCATTCAAAGTAAATAATGAAGTGAGGACTTAATAGAAATCAGGGGGGGGGGGGGGGGGGGGGGATCTGGAATATTGTTTTTATACAGCATCAAAAGTAAGTATTTTTATTATGTGGTTCATATCTTGTTTAGAGTTGGCTTCAGATTAATAAAATTTAATTTTGTCTCTTAAGAAATATGTTATAAATAAATAGATTTCTTTATATTTAAGGTTTATCGTTGCGGCTTAAATATATTTTAAAGGTTTATCAAAGTTAGACTTCAACAAGTTAATATTTAAAATAAAATTTAGTAAACTTTACAACAATTTTTTTTGAGTAAATAAAAATAATTAATTATTTTGACAGGTTTAACAAAAATAAAATGAGAAAAAAGCTTATTTACCATTTTTTTTTATAGATTAGAAAGTGGAGAACTGGTTTCCTTAGAAAGTAAATTCGTTGATACTGGAATGGGTTTAGAGAGAATAACCGCTTGCTTAAATGGGAAAAAATCGAATTATGATACGGATTTATTCATCCCTATTTTTAATGAAATAGAAAAGGTAAATGGATTTTGAAATAAAATTTTTTGAATGCTATGTAATTTTATTTCTATTACAAATCAATATTAATATTATTTTATAAAAACAAGTATATTATAATTAATTGTAAATTTTTGTTAAAATCAATAATTTTCGCATTTTTTCTATGTAGATTAGTGGAATGCAACCATATGGGGGAATGTTTAATATTGAAGGTGATTCTCTTGATACCTATTATCGAATTTTAGCTGATCATTCCAGAATGGTTTCTATAGCATTAGCAGATGGCTTTTTACCACAAGAGAGGTAAATACAATTAACATTCATATTAATCGTGAGTTTTTTTTTTTATTACAAAAATATTCCCAAGAACAAATAAAATAAGGATGGCAAAGAACAGGTTCTTTGAATGGTTAATCGCTTTTCCCTTTTCAGTTTTATTTCAAGCAGTCATATTACTTGACACGGAAAATTAAAGATAAATTTTACTATATACAAACATTTCCATTTATTTGCTATTTTATATATTCTATTAAGTCTTTTAAAAAGTGTAAACCTTTCTCAATTAAATTGTAAAATTTCTTTCAGATTATTCAAAAACCTAGTAAAATTTTGGAAGTTGTATAATTCTGCAAGTTATTATTTTTAAAATGGCAAATATATTTTCCACTTATTTTACGTTTCATCAGTGTTTTTTTTTTTTTAAATCTAGTCAAATCTTAAAGAAACTTATTAGAAAGTGTTTTCTTATTGGGTGGAAGAATTTTAATCTTGGCTCACAGAAGAACTTCATGGAAACTCTTGTTTGGACTGTGACAGGTGTCTTAGGGGATACTTATCCTGAATTAAAGAATAATTATAGCAAAATAAAATCCATTTTAGACTATGAAGAAGAGAATTTCAGAGAATCACAGTTGCGGCTTTCAAAGTTAGTTTCTTTTTTTTCATGTTATAAGGTTTATATTTTGACTGTTGATTTATGTATAGTTTTGAAATTTTTACAGAATAACATAAAATTTTAATTTTTATTCTTTATTAATTAAATTATTAAAATTTATTATCTATCTATTTATATAATGTCTTTGTTGGTGATTATGGAAAACGCTTGAAAGTTTAAGCATAAATGTAACACGTTTCTAATACAATAAAAAATTATAATACATAAATGTCCTGAAAATTATTAAATTATTTATTTTATTTTTTTTTTTTGTGGTATAATTTTAAGGTTTTCTCCTGTGTCAAAACCATTCATTTAAATAAATTTTAATTTTAACTTTCAACTTGTACATTACATGTAGCTTTGAAGTTATTGAATGTTAATGAATGTTTTGTTTTATTTAATATTTTATTTGCATTTCAGGGATTGGCCAATGTTAATAGAATCCTATCCATTTGTTTCAAAAATTACCAATATATCTCCAAAAGTTGTTGAAATACTTAACTATTTACTTCCAAATAGGAGCAAGTTCATGAAAGAGTTCCCACTTAAAGAAGCTTTGAAACTCATAGAACAATATACATTAACGGAAAGTGTTTTTCTAGAAATTATTGAAACTTTGGGATTGAATGTGAATTTTGATGAGTTGCATACATTGTTGAATGAAAAGAAAATGAAACAAGGAGATGCCACTTTAAAAAATCAGCAAATTATTTCAGAAATATATTTTAATTTAAAGAAACATGATATTCCTGATACTGTTAAACATATATACAATTATACGTATTCATCTAATAAAGGATACTCATATGAAAATCATAATTCTTTTATACAATGTATAATTAGTGAAAATAATTTAGTTAAAGAAATTAATAAAGGAGATAAATGCATACTAATTTTAGAATCATCAATATTTTATCCAACTTCAGGTGGACAAATTTGTGATAAAGGTTTAATTAAGTGTAATGGAAATAAATTTAAAGTATCAAAGGTTGAACAGTTGGAAGGTCATGTCTTACATTATGGTGAAGTTATTGAAGGAAGTTTTAATACTGGAAACAATGTAGAATTAAGCATTATCAAAGGGAGTCGTCTTACTGCTTCTAAATTACATACCGCGCATCATCTTCTACGGGGAGCTATTGAATTTGTAGCAGGTAACATTTTCATTTTGTAAATTTTTAAGCAAATCACTCTGTACGAATCCATGCTTAAAATCTACTATGAATATCTTAACATATGATTCGTTCTTACAGGTATGGCTTTTCAGAACAGTTCCTCTGTAACGGATACAAAGTTAACGCTACAAGTTTTTGTTCATCCACCTTTAAACTTCAATCAGTTGCTCCAAGCTGAAAACATCGTTAGGGTATGTTTTTAATTTGGATTTTAAGATTTTTTATATTTTTAAACTTGAGAATTAAAATTTGAAACTTTTTGGGGTATTGTTTTACCAATGGTGCATAATTGCCTGAAAATTTAAAAAAATAATTTAACACAGTTTCGAGTGAATAAGGCAAATTTAGATAGTGGTTGAAATTTAAAATTATTATCGTAAAAATTTCAGCTCTATAATTTTGTTTTGAACTCTGAATTCAAAACCTTTGGAACTCTTTTTGACTTGAACTCTAGCTTCCTTGGAAGATTTTGTCTCTGACTCTGGGAAAAATCTTTTCTATTAAAACTGAAGAGTTCTAGTAAATATTATGGAAGATATTGGTAATGAATGCTATTGGTTTAGATTCATATATTAAAGCAAATCAATTTCATCAGATGCTTAAGTTTCATGCAGAGTTCCAGTGTTTGATGTATATTAATTTTTAGGAATCTTCTAGCTTTTAATAATTTATTAAAGCTAACAGTTCTTTCTAATAATAGTTATGGTAGGTATTTAGTAGATATTTTCTATCTCATTAATTTTAAAGGAAAGAATAGTTATTTTTTTTTGTTTAACTATTTATTAGCTTTAGTTTTTACTAACTTCCTTCTTAAGTTCCTCT
>JABUQX010011890.1:0-2500 GCA_015478945.1 Trachelipus rathkii | reverse complement strand
ACTATTTAGACTTTAGTAAGCTTTTGATAAGGTTCCGCCACACATAAGGGCGATGAAAAAGTTATTGCCAATGGTGGCTATATGGTGGAGTGGTACTGGTTGGATGTAAGAGTGCGTTTGGCGCAAATAGAAAACAGTGTGTACAACTAAAGGGAATAAAATCATCATGGGAATAGGAGAGTGGTGGTCCCATAGGGGTTTCAGTTGCTGGGCCACTATCTGTTTCCTCATATATATAATGATTTTATTCCAGGAACTTAAATGCAAGGTTTTAAGTTTGCAGATGATAACTAAAGTGGCCACCTCAGTTAGGCATAGTGAAGGATGTATAAAGATTCAAAATAATCTTGATAAACTTCTTGGTGGGCAGATAAGGTGGCAAATGATTTAAATAGTAAAACAGTGTAAAATTTTAAAACAAATAATTTAATATCAAATAAAAAGTTTTTAAACAAAAATACGAATGCATAGTGGCTTGAGTCTGTGGACCAAGAAAAAGATTTATGTGTGATTATAAGCAGTAATGTGAAAGTAGCTAATCAATGTTTGGAGCTAGAAATAAAGCTAATAAGATGCTGGGCATAATAAATCGCAATGTTGTTACAAGAGCAGAGAAGTAATAAGCAAACTGTATAATAGCTATGTTAGCATAATAATAGAGTTATTTGTTGTGCAACAAGTTTGGGCCCCTTTATTTAAAGAAAGAACTTAGATATGCTAGAGAGAGTGGAACGTGGAGAATAACAAGGATGATTTCTGGGGTTTGAGGGTAGTAGCTATAGGAGAGGGCTGAAGGAGTTAGTAATGTTTTCTGTAGAAAGGCGATTCTCAAGAGGGACATGATACAACGTCTACAAAATATTGTACATCTATTGATCACATAGAGACCAATAAATTTTTTCATAGTAGAAGATGGACAGGTGACCAGGGGGCATAGTCAGAAGGGTTTAAGAAGATAGCTTGGTATGTTTCAATATAAAAGGGCAAATATTAAGTAATCGGGTTGTTAATTTTTGGAATAGTCTGCCAGAGGAGGTGTGTTGAGTGTGATCGATTGCAACATTTAAGAAACGGTTAGATTTCTTTTATGGATGGGTTGGGTATATATATATATATTGACGAAGCCAAATTTGGCGGGTTTTTTAGTTACTAGCAGTTATTGTTGATTGGCAGTATGTTGACCATATACTTAGTGTTATTGAATGCATGTGATGGTTTGGGTATCATATTTATATATCATTGTTTTTGACTAAGCCAAATTGGTGGATTTGTAGTTACCAAACAAATTGACAAGCCCTGGTGTTTGTGGATTGCATGGCATGTTTGGGTATGGTGTTGAATGTGTGGGCAGTCTCGATAAGGCCATTGTGGTTTTAACTGTCTCTATATTCCTATGTCTCTAGATTATACATCATTATATATTATATCTGATTATTGATTATGTATATATATTATATATATAGTTATATATTGATAATATAATTATATATATATATATAGTATATATATATATATATATATATATATTTAATGATATATATATATTGTATATATATATTATTATATATATATATAGTATATATATATTATATATATTATATATATATATATTATAATATATATATATAATATATATATATATTATATAATTTCGCGTAGGCCTTGGATAAAAGAAGGTTAGAAGGTTTGCTAAGACAACTATTTCCATTATGGATGGCTGTTAGAAAATAAAATTTAACTCTATTGTCTGGAGCAAAATATCCCGAAGATGTTAAGTCATCTCAACTGACTTTGATCTGCTCTTCAGAATGAAAGAAGAAACTTTGTTTTTGAATGAAAAAATTTATCATATACTCTAAGAGGGATCACAACAACTGAACTTGCTGTGGAAACTCAATGTCTTTACACACTGGTCATATTTGGGTGATTTCGCTATAAGAGACATTGTAAGTTTAAAGAAATGATTGCTTTTTTTTTTTATTTGGGAATATTTATATCATTAGTTTAAGTTTGGATGTATTTGTACTTGAAAATGATTTTGGTGACAAATTCTTGGTAGTTGCAATTATTTTAGCACGTTTGATAAAATTGTAGATCAAAAGTTTCCCTTTTTGTCGTGGTAGCATCTCCTTCCCCCATAGTATATATAGTATATATATATATATAATATATATATTATTATAATATATATATCATGGTATATATTATATATATTATAATTATATATTATATATATATATATATGATGATATATAATATATATATATATTATATTATATATTATATATATATATATATATATATATATATATATATATATATAGTATATATATAATATATGGGTATTATATATTAATATATATATATATATATAATATATATATAATATATATTTTTTTTTCTTTCTTTTCTTTCTTCACCTTCCTCTTGCCCCAAGATTGGGGTAAGGTGCTGTATCTATCGGAAAAAGGAAACGTCATCGACATTCACCGTTTGATCA
>JABUQX010011889.1:30000-45684 GCA_015478945.1 Trachelipus rathkii | reverse complement strand
CTTTTTAAAATAATTTCCTCAGTCAAATTTCTTGACTTTATATCGCAAACATTTGGGAAAGTTTTCAGAGCGGAAATCTCACAATAAAAATCCCAACTCAAAATCATTTTTCGGAACGTAACATTTCGCGACTTTTTTTCCAGCTTTACGCTTATTCCAAAAATTTTATTTCCAAATTTTTTATCCTGTGAAAAACAATGTGGAAAAAAACGCTAAAATGAAAGAAACAACTATCTTTTATAAAAATATTATTATTATTATTATTAATTATTATTATTAATTTCATTATTATTATTATTATTATTATTTTATTATTATTAAATTCATTATATATTATTATTTAGTAGTAGTAGTAGTAGTAAGTAGTGAGTAGTAGTAGTCAAGTTAGATAGTAGTAGGTAGTAAGTAGTAGTCAGACACTTAATAAATGTTCTTTTGCTATTTTTATTATTTTATAATTTTTTATTTTTCGTATTTTCATTATGAGAATGAAGTTAATATAATTTATTTTACGAGGTAAATACAATGTTTGGTCGAAATCGAAGCTATAAAACCCCTACATGCAACATTCCCTTAAGCCTGAATTATATTGATATATATATAGAAGATTTGTGATTAAATTTACTCTTTTATTTCAACCTAATATTATTTACTCTTATTACAATTATGTTGTTCATTATATTTATATATTTAATACTTTATTAAAAATCTTAGTTGATTTCAATAATGTATTACATCTGTTATTGGATAATTAATGATCTGCTATTTATTCTTATTTTTTCTTTATTTATATCTTTATATTGTTTATTGCATCTTGAGTATACTGTTATGATATTCATATAACTGACTTTTCTATTATCTTATATCTATAAATTTATCCATAATTTGATTGAGAAGAACACGAAGTAGATAAGAGTCTT
Source organism: Trachelipus rathkii (assembly GCA_015478945.1). NCBI lineage: Eukaryota > Metazoa > Arthropoda > Malacostraca > Isopoda > Trachelipodidae > Trachelipus > Trachelipus rathkii. The sequence goes on along the minus strand of JABUQX010011889.1, from coordinate 44,764 downwards.
GAACAATGAAAACACAAGAAATATTATATATAAAAAACACACATTACACTCTTAAAAAAATAAAGTACTGCTATGTAAAAATAGCATCAACCATAAACGACTAAATATAACTTATAACTTAGGACCCGAACTAAACCTAAAACAGCAAGTACTAATACTTATCCCAGGCAATAGTAGAGACAGTAAGGAAACACACTTGTGCATAAAATAATTACAGGTTCATGAATTCATTAAAAGAATTGTAGAGAATATTGAACTCGAATGTAAAATAATCGATTAGAAAGAAAAGCAGTTGCACAGTGTTCGCATAAATATATGATGAAAATAATTTGTAATATAAATTTAAAATAATCTCATAATCTGTTAAATAATTGGAAACGTAAAAATCGCAAAAAGATTTTATACTTAATCTATCCGCTTTGCGAATGGGATGGGTCTTATAGCTCTGTTTCAGAAGGAAAAGAGAGGGAGTGGCAATTTTTTTGAGCGATTTTGTTGCATATATCTCTATATTATTATGAGATATATCCTGTCTAAGTATAATTTCAGAATGTGTACCCAGCCTATAAAATTGATTTCATAACAGAAATAGACAGTCAACAGAACTATAGACCAATTAAAATCGAAGTAAAAGAACTATTTTTCATGATATATAATATTAGGGATAAGATGGATTATAATATTTATCATCCTTGAATAAAATCAAAAAATGCTAAATATTCAATTAAGAGGTAGTAACTGTGAAATAACACAAAAAGTTTGTGTTTATACTAATATGCAAATATGTAATGTTGTAAGGGTAGTCTTAGTATAACATAACTAAAAAGGTCATAAAAATATTGAGTGAGGGCCGATTAAGGGGTGACTCTGCAGCTGGCTGAAAAGGTATGAGAACTAATCATGTAAAGAGATCATATCTATTTTAGAGTAAAGCCATAAACAAAGAAAAAGTTAGGGGCCATTTGTTTTGAGAGTATGAGTATCTCCAGAGAACACCCCCATATGCACCTCGAGCAATCAACAGAATTGACAGCCGAATTATCTGCAATAACACTTCATAAACATAGCTGTAAAAATGTTTTAAGCTTCCTTATTAAGACTCTAAACTGAATTTTATCAAAATATTGACCAGAAGTTCTTAAGGCTGCTAACTTAAATTAAACTGAAAAAAAAAAAAATACTTAGTCAAATAAAGAGTAAATCAAAGCATACAAATATTCCTACCGGCTTATATAATCCTTAATAAGACTAAGCAGAGCTGAAACAGCAGCTATCCTCATACAAGCCCTTCACGAATGCACATAATTAACAGAAACGTGTGAACAGAGGACTTAGATCTAAAGCCCTTAGCACTACATATACTGTAATAATAATAAAAGAAGACAGTAAGAAGCAACAAAAGCCTATGAAGATATCATACAATGCCAATTAAGTTTAAAGAGAAAACAATATTAAATCCCTGAACAAAGTTAATTATCATTCACTCCATACATTTTTTTTATTAATGGGTATTCAAAAAGCGGATTTGCCAATGAATTTTTACATTATCCAACCTAATTTTAAACAAAACTATAATTTATAAATATAAATTCAATTTATTAGTATTTTTAACAGATTATTTTAGTTACTATATTTATTTTATTTTTTTATCTTAATTTATTATGTTAATCTACTATTAAATTTAATATCTATTTTTGATGCAAATTTATTAATTAAAAAAATAATTATATTATAATAATTATGATTAAAAAAAAAATAAAAATATATCAGAGTTATATTATTTATTTATAAAAACAATTTAGAAATAAAAATCAAGTAAAATTAATTCTCTCAGTATTTCATTTTTTTCCATTTATTTTTTATTCTAACTAAAATTTTATAGTTCGCTTCTTTGTACAATTAATATTATGTAAACATCAATTATGATTTTATTAGGACTATTATCATCATTACACTATTCATTATTATTATTAATACCTTACTATTTTATTAATTATTTATTATGATTTTATTATATAATTAATTTTATTATTATTAATTTTATTATATTATTTATTTATTAATTTATTATTTTATATTAAGTATATATTAAAGTAGTATGATGATGATGTAATTTTTGATTAGATAGATGATTTGTTAGTAAATTTTATTATTATATATTTAATTATTATTATTATAATATTATTAATTTATATATACATTTCTTATATATTATTAATTATATTAAATGAAAGAAGGATATATATATATATTTTGAAAGAACTAAGTATAAATTCATTTTATTATCTCTAACACAGCTCTATACTGTATAAAAGTATTATTAGTATTAAATTCCCGTGACTTTTACTTAGGTTACCTAACACATGCAACTTACTAAATGCAGCGTCTCTTTAATTATATATACATATATATAAAGCAAATATTATCTTCTGTATACAGTAAGTTAACATGAAAACTAACACTTTCTATTAAAAATTGAACTGTTGGACTTCGAAGTATATCTAAACTTATTTGTGATCTTTCCCTGACGAAAAATCTATCATAATAGGTAGTGAACCATCACTGTTTTTTCACAATGTTTTCTCTAAAAGAAATACTCTAATATGAAACACTGATAGTAGAATGAATTAAGCCGTAATTGAATGACATGAAAGAACGATATAGCGAGTTACAAAAAGTTTAACCAATAGGCCCTGAAAAAAGTGAGGCTAAATCAAACTGTACTGTCAAAGCTCACGACTGCAATGATATCATATTTCAAATCATCTTATACAAAATAACCGCTTTATGTTCAATCGTAAAACACTACTTGACTATTATAAAACATAGAAACTTATTTGGAAACATTGTATCTTTATTATAATTTAGAATTTTAATTTTGATTAAAAAGCTATTTATTAAATTGAAAATTCTCAATGTATCAAGGATATAAGAATTAGATTATATAAAGTTTGAATACTCTCTCACTTACACTCTAAAAATAAAAGACCATTTTTTGAGGTATTTAGTGGTTTAATTGAATACAGGTAATGTAGACAGCATGTCCTCTTACCAGTAAGTCATTTCATAATTATGCCGTTGAGTCCTGATTTAATAATTGGCATCTAGTAGCTGAATAAAGATACTAATAATTAAAATATAATTCAAGCATTCTAACTGAGCTAAAACATCAGAACATTTGAGGATGAAATCATGGCCATCTAAAACACCTCAAAAAAAATTTAAAAACAAATTGATAAACAAGGCTTTTTAAATTTAAATTTACAATAGTAGAGAAAGTTCATTTGCGGCTCAGTATCAAAATATTACATTTTGCAGGCAAAAGCAATAAAGCAAAAACATATATTACCTTATTTTATTTTTACTTACCTAATACAAAACATTTGCCTATACATAACATACTGTTGTATATTTATATCTACTTTTTAGATTAATATATATAATAATATTATATATTTATAATATATTAATATATCATATATATTATTTAATATATATTAATTTATATATATATATATATATATATTTAATATAATTCTATATTATATATTTTGAATTATTAAAAGAAATATATATTCTATTCTTCTATAATCTATTAAGATATATAATTTATATTATATATTATATCTATAGATTTAAATATTAGAATGCAATATATGAATTTAAATATACGGTACAATCAGTAATCGGAAGGAATCTGAGAGCCTGTTTTCAGGAATCGGAATCGGAATATGCAAAAATTGTACCGATTCTTTACCGATTCTTTGGTATATATATGGTATACAATCTGAAAATATATTTTATTCCATCCTTTATGATATTTCATAGACAATATTTCGAAGTCTTGCCGATTGATTTTTAATTTCAGTCTTCTTTAATTATACTTAATAAAAAAAAAAAAACTTGGATTAGCAACAATTTCTGCTGATGATTGGCTATCCTAGGCCTATAGATTATTCCTAAAGTAAACGTTAGATCACATTATGAAAAAAACAGTCACATGGAGAAATGAAAAGGTGGATACTAGCAAAAACATTTCTCATCTCGTTTAGCGTACTCTGTTATATATTACATTAGGTATCGTTCTACCCTTTTTAATTGTATATAAATTTTTATACATATCTCTCTATTACCCGTTAAACCAATTGACCATATAGTGAGCAGTGAAATTAATAATATATTTTGACGTCATATTGTAGGCTTGTATAATTAATTGGAGCTTGGCAAATATTATATAAATGCTATACTTGTACGGGTTTACTCACATAATCTTTTATCTAAGATCTATATCATACATCACATGCACATTCTATTTCACTAAATATATTTATAATGATTTGATTATTGCTGATTACAAAAATATATTTGATTTAGATATAGAATTATAGTTATTTATACTTATATCTATGCTAAATTATATAATAAACTTCATCGTTATATAGTAATGATAGGATTAACGACACCTAATATGTAGTGCATGTACAGGCAGTTACAATAAGGCATGATTCCATCAGGTAATTATTAATATAGTACTAGCTTATTGTACTTTTATTAACAGCTATCATTTATAGACAAACTAGTTCTCAATGATTTGCTACCCGTATTATTATAAAATTTGTATAAAAGATAGAGCGATCGTTTTTGAGAGGAGGATAATTTAAAATGATGCTACATGGATGGTAGTGAAGTAGGTCCATAGCTGTCAGAATTGATAGTGTCATGAGGGAGGACCTTATGAAGCGTTGGTATAGGTGATACGAGAAAAGGGATTGCTCACATTACACGGTTAAATCACTCTCCTCAATGCTATGTTTTGGGGGTGGCGGAGAAAAATTTGAAGAATGGAATATAAAGAAGATAAAATAGATTCAGTTTATTTCTATGTCTAAATTGAGAGAGCTAAGGTGTTAGTGGAAAATCCGATTTGTATTCAGGATGTACAACTTTCTACTTATGAAACACTATAAGATAGGAACTCATACATCAATAAAGCTATAGCGTAGAGTGTGTGTGTTAATCAAAAAAAAAAAGAATGTGTGTACACAAGAAAGAGTGAATATGATTGAGTCTGCATTGCTTAGGTTTTCATAAAGATAGGTGAGCATGTTTGGATTACGTGTCAGTGACATGACTTCTATATATGTCATAGGCTTAGAGGGGTTATAACGGAAATGGGATTATCAGGCATCATTATTAGTGTGCGTGAAAAGTTCTTTGGAAAAATGCTCGCTCCCACTAAAAATATTCTTAAAAAAAATGTAGTGGTGTTTTCGAACATTTGGGCTTGGATGGAGAGGATACGGAAGCAAGTCAATGAACTAAAGCTTGGTGACAGACTTATAAGTGAAGATAACAATGGGACAATACAGGAAGAAGTAGATTGTAAGATAAAATCCCAAAGGGAATCACGCTAGTAAAATTTGCTAGCTGTGTTTTTTGATTTGTGAAAAGAGAAGTATGGTACTTACTAAAAAAGAACGAAACTATATTCTGAGGGGCAAATGAAGGAAGGGGGAGCACACTCTGTGTAGCTCTGGGTTGAATCAACGCACACAGGAATCGCATGTATGGATGTGCTAACGAATGAGGCATGGAAGTGCAAGAATGTTAACAGCGAATGGTGGAATGAGAAGAGTGATATGACAAGATAGGATTAGAGAATAAAAAGAAGAGCATGTGAGTTGAGTAAATTATACTTCATTAATTTCGATCAGCATTGCTGAAAATACTTTTTCACATTAAAGCACTGTAAATGCTTCGGAATTAGAAAGATTGTCTAACGGATACAAAAAAGCAAAGCTTATCTAAAAAAATTGACTAGCATATTGCGCCTTAAAAGGGAATGAATAGAAAAACAGGAGGATAATGAAGCAGTTATGGAAAAGGGAGATGAAATAATGTAATCGTTAGCAACAATACAAGAAGAGGAATAGTTCACGCTCTTTTGGAAGGAAAGCGTCGAAAGGCTTAAGAATGAAATGAAAAAGGTGAGAATATCTGCTGAAATTGTAATATAATGAATAGCCAGGGAAAGGAAAACAGTTTGATGTTTCGCATTCTAAACATCTGATGAAATCGTGATGTGAAAGCGCGAGTGGAATCCACTTGATAAAGATACTGCTACATATTATTCTCATTTTTATCAAACACAGGAAGATAGAGGGTGTGTAGTGCGAGAAAGGTAAGAAGTGGTATTTAGATGGTGGGCAAGAAGGAATAGTGATGGAATTCAGAGGGATGAGTAGGTTATTTAGTTTAAAAGAACAGCATAAGTTTAGATGTATTAACTGCCAGTTCATTTTATATCGTGAGCGGAAAGTTGAAAAGTAAAAAAGAGAAAAAAAGAAGTAAAGAGATTATAGACTTGATAGAAATTACTTATGAAAAATCAGACTAGAGAAGCAACTGAATCTTGTAAGAAGGAAGAGAGCGAGGATGGCTGAATCTGATTGGATTTGGAAACTCTTTAAGTAAATAAAGAAAACAGATATTATAAGATTGTGTGATATGAGTATTTCAAAATTGAGATAAAAAGTGAGGTTAAAATAAAAATATGAACTTAAAAAAATTCAAGAAGTCCTTACAAAACTGGTGGTTCCATCCGAATAATGGTACCCTTTTCAACATTTTGGGTGTGAGAGCCTGGTATGAGGCTAGACCAAAATATTTACTATAGATACTCTGAGGCCCCCTTTCCGAGGTGTAGAGAAGTGGAGAGAGAAAAGAGAGGAACATAGCATCTATACTATAATTGGGGGAAATTTATTCTCCAGGACATATAAAAAAAATCTCTAACTCGAGTGTAGTTAGGGAAAGCTCAATGAAGCACCGGGTACAGGTAATATTTGGTTAATTGTGTTTGCTACATGCGAATCGAAAGAAGTAGGAGGTCGTAGTGACTCGAAGTGGACTGATTGGTGCCGAATTGACTGACAATCTATTAGGTTGACGTTCAGGGCTGGTAGAAGGAATTGTGTTGGATCAAAATCTTCTAGCATTAGAAATAACAAATATAGTGAGCAAATGAGCGGAGAGAAGTAGATAGCTAAATTTATTATTTTATATGCCAAGAAAATCTTTTATACCTCGCGTATTTTAGTAAGTAACAATCAGAGAAAGAAGGATTTTCGTTTAACGAATAGAATTACCCTCAGGCAAGAAAAATTGTTCCATTTATTGGTAAAATTTTTAAAGAAGCTATTATGGTCATTTATTAAGTGCTGTATATAATTTTTGCAGGTGGTTGATATGGAGTAAAGTAAAAGCTGTTTAGATTAAATGTAGATAATACATTAACGTATATAGCGATAATAGATAAAATATAACAGAGTAGAATAATATCATACCAGATTAAATTATAAGCGTTTAAGTAATAAATTAATGAGCTTAAAGATCAATTATTGATTTAGGTCAAAAATTGTTGATGTTAGGATTCATATGTATAATTAGCATAGAGTGAGACAGGTATATATAGTTGTGTTATATCTCCATGGTTTATTAATCAATTTGTATATGTAGAAATGTATGGGTTAATATGAAAAGTATAATACGAGGTGTGGATTAGGTCAGTAAAGGTGTATAGATATAATAGATGGATAGAAGGAATGAGTATGGAAGACAGGGGGAGGTGAATAATTATATTACATTCTAAATTATATATTAAATCAATCAGGGATGGCAATTTTGGTATGTGGGCGAATCTGAAGAGTCAAGTTTATGGAGGTAAATTTTAGCGTTAAGATCAGAGAAAATTTATGCTAGGGTATGATACAAAAAGGAAAGATGAGGTTTGAAAGTAATCACGTAGATAAGTATTGGAATCGGAAAGTATCGGGAAGTCTAGGAGGATCTATTGGGAGTTGTCACTTAGTTTGTAGACCAGCATAGTGCGGTTACCATGTCTGTGAAATGTATTCGTAGATCGGAATCGGCAAACGGTGGCTTGGAAAATTTGGAGAAATCCAGGCTGAGCACCGCACAATCATAAAGTAGTACTGTAGTATTTAACAAATATTTAGAATAACCTTACCTTGCTATATGTTTGATGAAATAGGAACGGATGATGCATAGTAGGTTGTAGTAGGAAAGTTGTGAATTAGAGAATAAATGAGTTGCTTTGTTATAAGCAATTAAATCGTTGGTTATTAAGTAATGTTAAAGGGATCTACTATAAATACCGTTAGAGTGGACGCTAGATGTACTTCACATGTAGGTGTATATGCATTGTTATCCTATTATATAATATTATATTAATTATACTTCTAATACACACATTTTCTATATGCTATAAATAATAATATTAATGAATTATTGGGCATATAATAATATGTGTTAAAATTATATTTTGGTAGATTATTAGGGACTATGTCCTGGAAATAAGAAGTTATAACGATCTAAAGTTCAATGTGTTTTCAGATGGACAAATATTCTTAGTGATGAGCATGCTAGGTGTTAAGATAAAGAGAAATTAATAAAATGCAGGAATGAACTTATTAGAGAGATTGTGTGGTGTGAAGAAAACTGATAAAGAAGAGAATAAATGAATAGTATGTACTCATTTTTGAAGATGGAATCATTTGGTCATTAGTATAATCTATTAAGGATCCAATAAATAAAAGGATGTAAATGATATTAACTAGTTAATTTTGTTTAAGTAACGGATGTTAACATAAGTGGTATTAATGGTATGTGTTTATATGAAATAACTAGACCTTGCTATGGGATGACCTAAATAGAGAAAGTGGATTTAGAGTCGGTCTGAGTAAATCGAATGATCTTTGAGACAGTAGATTAGATGAGGGAAATGTGAGTTATAAGTAGTTTTGGTTCTATTAAGAATTGCGAAGAATAAAGGAATGATGGAGATAGAGTACGAAAGGTCGGGGTTTTGTGAGGGCTTTGGTTAAAGCAAGGTAAATGAGGTTTAATTTGGCTAAATGGGCGACCTGGGCCAAAGGGATTCGCACACTCCTTTACAATAAATAGTTTTTGTCAAGGATCCGTCGTACTTTGGATACCACCATTGATCAACTCTTTTAGAGGGTCCGGACTATTTATCTGCTAACTTGTGATCTAGAGTCTGGTGGCCCACATAAATAATAATAAAGGTCATATATAGGGCGGTAAAATCTATATTCTTTCTTTTGCAATAAAACTCACACAACCTAATTATTTAATGACATGTACAATAACTCTCTTTCCTCAACATGTATACTTTACTTTAATAGATAACGATATAATAAATATATAGCGCTCCGTTGACTCCAAATCCCAATCTTAGAGGAAATAAAACACCTAAAGAGTGTACTCAATAGAGAAAGAAAATAAGAAGTTTTTGGAAGATATCAATCAGTAAAATGATATATATATATATATATTAATATTCTATGTAGGATAAGAAGAAAGTATTTGTGGTCTTCTATTAAAAATCTTTATTGATTAACAACTTATCTTCTAGATTCCATTGTTAGGTGTTATAGTTACATAGTTTATATATATATACTATTTCCACCATCAAATGCCATGCCAGTCATTTCTATAATTAACCAATATTCAAGTATATCATATTGGATAAGTTGATGATACAGTTAAATCCATTTTTATTTAAATGAAAACTGCAGGCATTGCATTAATCATTATAATATATCTAACTAAATCTTACTTGTCAAACCAAAAGTATCATAATATTATGATATAAAATACAGTGATTAAATATTAATGTAATCAGGGCTAAACAAATTATAATATAATATATATAATATATATATATTATATATGTAAATTTATCAGTCTTATCAAATAACGTTCCATAACATCCTAACGAGACATCCAATAAAATATTGCAGTAAATTTTTGAATCAATAATATTTTCTAATTATATGATGATAGCATTTATATAGCATTAGGCATCCCAGATTTCAGTCTCATTATTTAAAATCTATCATCGGTTTAGCATTCTAACAATGAGCTTCAAAATTATTGCAGTTTCTTACATTCATCGCTCCTTGACAATACTAATAGGCAATGTATATAATGAAAACCATATGTGGTATCTGAACAAATAGACAATATCCAGGCTGGGCAAGTATATAAAGGTAATCTAGTAGCCGGTTATTTGTTCATTATTTTGTAATATCTTATATATTAATAATATAATTAATATTATCAATAATTATAATAATATATAATAATAAATATAAAATATAATTATTCAATATGATTGTAATTAAATTAATTTAACATTAATTGATATAATATATAATAATATAATTAAATATAAATTAATAATAATATACTAATAATTAATATTAATTATAAATAATAATTAATAATTATAATTATATAACTAAAATATTCTGATGGCGGATAACTCAAGGGTCTGCATCTGCTCAGTTGTGTAATAGAAATACAATAAATAATATATAATAAACTCCATATACATCATCAAAAAAATGCTTATTATTCTCACAACAGCAGCCAGAGGAGATTAAGAATTTAGAAAAAACATTAGTAATAAGAAAAAGCAAAAAGATCTAATTAATAATCAATAATAAATATATAACAATTAAATTGCCTTTTTTCAAGAATAAATTCATATGATAGGTATAATTATTCAATTTAAAGGTATATATAAATTATAAATAAATTAATATTAAAAAAATTATAAATAATTATAATAATAAATTAAATTTAAGACAAGTAAATAATATAATTATTATAATTTATAATATATAATTATAATAATAATAAAATCCTGACAACCTTGTAATAATAATTTATAATGATAAATTTTATATTATAATACTAATATTCTAATTAAATAATAATTAAATTGGGTAGTTGTGTCACTGGAGATAGGTTTTTACAAAGTAAGAGCTAAAAATTGATAAATAAATAAAAATAATAGAATAAATTTCTTGGAATAACTTGCGAGAAACAGGAACGGGAGTATACAAATAAAATAATAAAAACCCTAAGATAGCTAGATTGGTACATATTTGAGAATTTCAAGAAAGAAAACGGAAAACTTACATAATATATTTATTCGAATTGATGTGGTTCAAAAATATTCTCACATCTTTATTCACATATGGGTATTCACTAAATGATCCAAATAATTCAATAATAATAAAATAATAATAATTCAATACACATAAAATAAGATAAAGATATTAAAATAAATAATCAATAATTAATCCAATTTTTAGATCTTTCTTCGGTCTCTGATCCAACTGAATAAATAAAATATTAATTTATTCAAAAAGACATTTTCCTATCTTGAAAAAAATGACTGTGTAATTATTGTCTATAATATATTTATCTTAATTTCTTTTTTAATATTGCCTTAGAATTATTTTCATTATTATTTATATTTATCTCTTTATCTCTTTATTTAATGAAAAACCTATATAAGTATTATAATCATGACGTGGCTGAGAGTCTTATACTTATTATCGAAATACTATATTATAATGTCGGAATCTTTACGTATGAATTTGTTAATCGACAGGGTAAGTATAACTTATATATTACGATTTTCATTTTTAATTCAAATTACATAAGCTTTCAGATACTTAAAACTTAAAACACTAAACACACCAATCTTATAAACATGCATTTTATATATCCTTATAATACAAAATACAAGCTTGGTAAATAAAATCAAGTGAGGAGTCACCAAATAATAATCCCCACATGATATAATTTATAATACATTCGGAAAATGAACCGCAAGGGGGAGCTATTACTGAATAGACTACAGGGTTACCAATAACCCAATAATAATAAATCAGTATCGGTGTTAAATTAAGACAGTGTGCGTAAAACAAATGTTAATTATTTGTATAATAATGAAAAAATTGAGATTAAATCAAAATGCAGCAATATATGTAACATTAAAGTTGAACATGTTGTCTCTCAATAAATGAAGATAATAAAATAAAAAAAGGAAAGACAGAAAAAATTTTGAGGTCCTAAAGGACTGATACATAGTAAATAATCGTGATGAGTGCTGAGGTAGATGATAGTGTAGATAATAATATGAAATATACATACATACACTTGAACTGACTAAACAGCATTTTAATGGAACATATAAAAAGTGCGGTTTTATATATTAACATTATTTGCACATAGTTTTGAGAGAATATATAATAAAGTGAAACTTGCAGAAAGTTATTAGTTGATCTAACTGCTTTTGTTGAAACTGTCGCCAGCATTAGCATATTATCTGCCAGTTTATATCATAAATTAAATAATAATGAAGAATACTGAAAACGAAAAATCGTCTCTCTTTAGGTAAAAAAGTTGTCATCAAGTTCATCCTCTTCATTTTAGGCGTAAAAATCTAAACCTCTTATAATATTGATCTGTGATATAGAAAACAACACCATAGGCAATTTACTTTCACTCTATAAAAAAACATTATCCTATATATACAAAATCACAGATAATAAAAGCACATAAATAGATTTAATATATGAGCTTAAAACCTAAAAACGAAAATATCCGAATTAAAATTTGGTTTAGAAAAAAAAAAAAGTTACTGACAGCCAGCCATTCACAAAATAGAAAATTTAAAAAATTTCCCATAACATCTAAACTATAAAAAAATTAGTGGGCCCTCGGCTCATTTTAGGCGAACTTATAACCTAGGAATCAAAGTAGTTATGAGGAAAAGAAGTCTAAAAAAAAGACCGTTTAATTTGTACAAATAGACTTACACGAAATCAATTTCCATGTGTAAATAACACCTATCCAGAAACCTATAAAACTATTGGTAATCATAACTCTGAATCTTAAGGAGACCCGAGAGATGCTAAGAACTAAACATGTGCACTCGGAATTAATAAATGACAAAGATTACTAATTGTGGTTTAGATTTTTTAGAGCAAACTTTGAGAGGCTAGTAACAATTATCTAGTGTCACTAAAGAGACGGCCAACCCCATTTTTCTGTTTTCATCTACCTTTGCATTTCATTATCCCTATATTTATTAGCAGTATAAGAGTCACCGTGGTGATAATTTCATTAACTATCCTTTGCGAAGTAATGGGTGGAAGCCCCTCGTGCACTTTTATCCGCAATACTAGGCGACCTGGACACTGCCCTCAAGAAACATGAACATCAATCTCTCTATGATCGGTGACAACAGTTGGTCAAACATTAAAGGATATTAATACTATTTTGATCTAATCTTATATATTATAGTTAAAGAAATATTATAATTCAATAGATATAATACAAATAATAAAACAATGGCTTGCGCGAAAATAATTAATAATCGTGCTAATGGCGAAATGCAGGAATACTTCTCATGCTCAGATTTTCGTGTTATAAGGTGAATATTACACTTCGATATTTTCTTTCCCACGTATCATCAAATCGGTATGAATAGCACTGATAGACTAGGTCATTATTGTCATTTTTCGATAATCGAGCATAAGATAAAATTCTTAACATGAACTCATTTTCTTTGTGCGAGTGTTAGTGCGAGCCAACATGTTGCTTTAATTATATTTTCTCAGCTTAGCAAGGAAGGTTAGATAGATTGTTGCAAAGATTCCGTAATAAAATCTTTAAGAGCGTAAATTATACACGAAAGAAAAACTAAAAGAGTTTGTACAAACAGCTCATCGAAAAGTATTATATATATATATTATATATATTAACTTAATTTCTTATTTACCTTAATATACAGTCATTCAAGATATTTACTATATCATTTTTTTAATTAGTATAATATGATTTATGATATACAATACCATACATTTGAATAAATTATAATATATTATCGCGATTTCCTATTCTGTTGTAGATAATATTCAGTGATAGTATATATATAACTGTGAGCTACAACAATGATTTAGATAAAAGAATCGCATATATACATAGATAAACAGAACGTAACGTCACATATAAATAATAATATTTCGAGTGAAAATCTTATACTATAAACAAATGAATCATAGTCTAGATGCAGACAGAAGTCTAATCTAATTATACGCTCTAGCAGCTTAGCGCTAAGATGATCCAACATGTTAACTGGCTAATATTGATGACATCAAATTCTCAAGGTTAGTCTAGGTTTAAAGCAGTAGAGCATACACGACCATTTATAGTAGGACACTAAGATACTAGGCTTAAAATCTCTTCAGCTATTAGTTCAGGTCCTAATAATATAGTTAATAGATCTAGGATGAATCCACTAACACAGACGCTCACAATCTAATGATAAACATGTACAAACTCAATTAATCATGACAAACTCAGTATGAGGAGCAGCAGGAGCACCTTATCCCAACCCCCATTAGCCTATTACGGATCAGCGAAACCGGCTAAACACTTGTAGACCCTAACACATGAAACACATAAAACCGTAAACAACTAAGCAAAAAAAAAAATTGAAATTATACAAATAAATCCATATAATCAATTAATTGATGAATAATTTGGTAAGGGTAGTATTAATACAACATTAAGCACTTTATATATATTAATACATATAATATATATATTATATAAAAAACATATCAACTACTATATATATACTATAACAATATATCATATATATATAATAATTATACTATTATATATATAATAATATATAATATATAATTAATATATATACTATCTACATATATATAAAGATACTATCTACACACATAAAATATTCTCGAGTCCCGTCTCCCTTGTTAAATTTCTATCTCTATAGTTAATTAAAGCACGAATTCATAGTATTTGTCTTTGATTTTTCATGCAAATA
>JABUQX010011889.1:10000-20000 GCA_015478945.1 Trachelipus rathkii | reverse complement strand
TTGTTTTCGATCAAGGAAAATTTAGAGTTAATTAAACTGATAAATGAATCTATAGTGCAGATTTATAGTAAGTACGATTTATTTGATTTAGATGAATCTTTGTTTGGTAGAGAGATAGATGGGCAATTTGAGTATCAAAATGATATTAAAATTAAAATCAGTAGAGTAGAAAATTTAGCAAAAATTAATGAACAACATATTCATAATAATGCTTCAAATGAAAATGCTTTGCCATTAAAACGTGAACCTAACCCTCCTGCATTGAAATGCATGATTTTTCACGGCAATGAGGATAGGGACAAATTTAATTCATTTCTTTCACAGTTCGATAATTTAATAGGATGTAAGTCTTCACTGACTGATAAGCTAAATTGTCATACCTTAAATCATATTTGCAAGATTATGCTTTTCAAGTCATTCAGCATTTAAGTAATACCAATGAAAATTATGCCATAGCTTTAAACTTGCTAAAAAAAGAGTTTTTAGATATACCTTATATAGTAGATGAAATTATAACTAAAATCACTCGTGCTCCCAATATTGATGAATATCAGTATGAGAAAGCACGCACATGGTTAAATGACGTCAGAGCTATGACATACGATTTACAAAATTTCAACTTAGATTTTTTCATTCCCGAAACTCCGGGTTGCGTATTATTAAGTAATATAGTTTTCAGCAAACTTCCTGTTTCCTTAAAACGAGAACTTGTTAATAAATGTAATTCGATGTACCCATCTATTAATCACATTTTTGACTATTCATTTGAAATATTAAAAATATTTTCTAGAACAAAATTTCAGAAACCTTCTTTTTTTGCTAATAAAACTTATTTTAATAACCAAAATAAAAATTCAAATAACGTAAAAGCTAAATCCCAAAATAAAACTAATGTTAATTTTAGTAATAATAGGGAATAGGTTAATTTGAGTACTAAAAAGATTTGCAAATTTTGTCAAGAAGAACATTCTATGTTTAAGTGTAATAATTATGCAACCAATAAAGAACGAGTTGCTCAATGTAAGAGTCTGGGCTTATGTTACAGATGTAGTAGTGATAAACACCTTGCTTCCTCATGTTATGGTCTTCAAAATAAATTACGTTATCCTTGTTTCATTTGTAATTCTCACTCTCATATTTCAGCTTTATGTAGTAAATCTCTTCTAGCAGATTGTGAGAAAAAGGGTGGAGCCGGAGCTGGAGAAACATCAAATCAGAAGATACAGGGAAAACTTGTAAGTAATATTGCTATAAATATTGGGGAGGCTGCTTTGCAGCAAAATTTGCTACCTACAATGTCTTTAAAACTTAAAAATAAAAATAAAAATGCTATTTTACATTGTGTCACAGATTTAGGATCACAATGTAGTTTTTTAAAGCCTAGTGTATTGCGGAAACTGCAAATTGATGAAAACAGTGTAAAAGATAGCACTAATGAAATAAAAACATTTTTAGGGTCACATCATAAAATATTAAAAAGGGTCTACATAGACACTCTTATTGAAGATAAAATTTTAAAGCTTCCTTTTTTCATTGATGACGTAGATCTTGACTTTTCAGTGGAAGGTTTGGATCAGGCTGTTCATGACATGAAAATGAGTAAGTATAAATTATCTAATAAATTTCTCACAAACGTACGAAATGACAAATTTGAAAATATCGAAGGATTAATAGGGGTCGATATTTTACAGCATTATAGCAAGTTTACTTTTACCCAATGCATGAAAGGTACAGCTATCGAGGTAAGTGATGGTTTGATTCCCTTAGGGGATATCAGAAATTTCTTAAATGAAGATCAGTCAAATATAACTGATCATGAAACTGCATTTCAGGAAGAGTCGCCTGTGTCATGACTAGGTTATGATATAATCGATTCTTCTAAACAAAATATCGAAACTCCAACTGTGACATCAAAAAATAAAATAAATTGTTCAAAGTTAGTACATGACATTATAAATCCTATTATTTCTTATTTCAATCCTCTGAATTTTGTAAAAAATAATCCAGACTTAGATTTAGGTTTAGAAAATTTGTATAGTTTAGAATCTATAGGTATTGTTGATAGTAATGATATCAGCGATATCGATAAAAAACTCATACACGAGTTTGAAAAGGGAATAGAGCTGCGTGATGATAGTCATTATTATGTGGAGTTACCTTGGTACAAGGACAAAATTAACAAAGTACCTTCTAACTACCACGTAGCCATTTCAGCAGTAAAGCGAGTGTATAAAAATTTAAAAGATCGTGATTTAATCGATCGATATTCTGAAGTATTCACACAACAATTAAATGAAGGTATAATCGAAAAAATAAATGTGCTTCCTGAACAACTAAAAAATTATGTCTGGGTACCACACAGACCAATAATAAAGGAAGTGCAACAAATAACCACTAAGATCAGACCGGTATTTAATTGTAGCCTCAAAACAGACGCAAATCCATCTCTGAATGAGGCTGCTTTTCCGGGCATTGATCTTATGAGTTCTTTATTTAAAATATTATGTAATTTTAGAAGTAACAAATATATTATCGTTTCAGATGTAAAATCTGCCTTCCTTCAGATCAGATTAAAATTAGAAGAAGACAAAAATCGATTGGCATTCCTATGGTATGATAAAAATCAAGAATTAATCGCATATCGATATGCCACGATTATTTTTGGTATGGCTTCTTCTCCATTCATCTTGAATTACGTCATCAAATATCACACAGATAAGTATACTAATGATCTTTGTTCTCATGTTTTAAAAAATTTTCTTTATGTAGACAATCTCATTTATAGTCATTCTGATGAAACCATTCTTGAAACCCTTTACAGAAAATCGGTTGAAAGGATGGAAGAGGGTGGATTCTATTTACGTTCCTGGAATACGAATCATAAAAGGCTCAAAGACCTCATGATAGAAGACGACCGTGCTGAGATGCATGGTTGTGAAAACGAAAGAATTTTGGGATATCTATATAATATGGAAGCGGATACAATGGCTCTTGATAATTTCAACATAGCAGGTAGTATCGAAACTAAACGTGAGTTATTGTCCCAAATATCCAAGGTTTTTGATCCCCTGTCATTATTTTTGCCTGTAACTATAAAGGGTAGGCTTCTGATGAGACAAACTTGGCAGGTTCAGACTCAATGGGATGAAAGGGTAAGTTCCGATATTTCTGCACAATATCGAAAATTGAGTAACGATTTGATCTTGCTTAAAAATCTTTCATTTAATCGATTTGTTTTCGATTATGATAACAATGCTACTTTAAATATATTTTGTGATGCTTCAGCATTAGCTTATGGCTTTGTAATGTATATTGCCTCTGAATGTAAATCATATATATTATTATCGAAAGCAAAAGTTGCTCCTTTAAAAAATAGAACTTTGCCTACTCTTGAGCTATTGGCAGTATATTTGGCATTTAAATGTCTTCCTCAAATACTTTCTGCTTTCAATTATAACTTTAAAGAAATAAACATATTTGTCGATGCTCAAATAATATTAGCTTGGCTTCTATCTCCTAAAATTAAAACTAAACAAATTTTTATAAGAAATAGGTTGAGCGATATTAAAAATAAAAAATCGGAAATATTAAAGGAATTTAGTTCAACGATTAATTTCCTCTATGTAGAGACCACACAAAATCCGGCAGATTTAATAACTAGGGGAATTTCCTTTAGGGAATTTTCCAATAAATTTCAAATATGGGAAAAGGGACCATCTTGGCTTGCATTAGATAAAAACCAATGGCCCAAGCATGAATTAAAATGTTTATCAGAAGAAAGTAAAATGCTAATCGATACACATATCGTAACCAATATCGTATTAAAAAATGATTCTGTAGAACCTATTTTGGATATTAATAAATTTTCAAGTTTGCATAAGTTACATAGAGTAACAGCATACGTGTTCCAATTCATTTTCAAAACTAAAAAGCAAAATAAAGATTTCCATCTTAGAAGTAAAGAATATTGGTTAAAAATAATGCAAAATATCGATTTTGAAAAAGAAATAGCATTCTTAAAATCACCTTCTGACAAAGTCCCAGAATTGGTTAAAAGATTAAATTTATTTTTAGATGACAATGGGTTTTTAAGAACCAGAGGTAGAATAGCTAAAACTAATTACTACGATTATAATATTATTAATCCTATTTTGCTTAGTAAAAAACACCATCTCACAAAGCTCATTGTTTCTGATTGTCATCTTGCATGCAAACATTTGGGACTTCAAACTACATTAAATATGGTACGTTTGAAAGGGTTTTGGATCACTAAAGCACGTCAAACAGTCAAAAACATCATTGAGTCGTGTCTTATTTGCAAAAAATATAATTCTTTCACTTTCAATTATCCTAAATTTACAAATTACACACAAGCTCAAATGGACTTTTTCAGACCATTTAAGCATACTGGAGTTGATTTCACCTCTCATTTTTGGATAAAAGATGGCTCTGTAGAAAAGAAAATGTATATATTAATTTATACTTGTTTGAATATACGTGCAGTTCATTTAGACCTATTACCCGATATGTCCACTCAATCATTTTTATCATCTTTCATGCGTTTCACAAACATTTATGGAATTGTAGATTTTTTGTATTCTGACAATGCCAGAACTTTTGCTCTCGGTGGTAATGCTATAGAAAATTCTTTAATTTCAGATGAATTTCAGGAGCATATGAGAATCAACAACATTAAACATGTAAGATTGCCTCTGTACGCACCATGGATGGGTTCTGCATGGGAGAGAATGCTTCGTATCCTGAAGAATTGCATCTACAAAACAGTAGGTCGTTCTAAATTAAATTATTTTGATATGATTTCTTTACTTTCCAGCATTCAAAATTCAATAAACAACAGGCCTCTGACCTATGTGGAGTCCTCTCTGGATCTAGTACCTCTGACTCCAAATTCATTTTTGAAACTACATGGAAGTGCTTCACTAACAGTGAAAACAGATGAGGATCCGGATGACCCTTTGTGGGAAGGAGAACCTGCTTCACATAAACAGCTAAATGATCATTTGCTATTTCTGCAGCAAAAATTTGAACACTTTCGCACCATTTGGTATGAAACATATCTTTTAAGTTTACGTGAGTATAGTTATGATTTATATCAAAACGATTGGGTTAACCGCATTAAGGTGGGTGATGTGGTATTAATAAAAAGCGCCACCAAAACTCGCCCATATTGGCAGTTGGGTAGAGTTATAAAGCTAATACATGGTGCTGACAACTGTGTACGCACTGTGATGCTAAAAAAGGGTGATGGCAATATAGCTCATTATCCAATCAATATATTGTATCCAACAGAAGTGTCTGTAACACATAATGGTGACAAAACTAATAAACCCATAGAATTAAATAATACATCTGATAAAGATGAGGGTGTGAGGAAAGTTCCTCAAAGACAAGCGGCTATTACCGCTCGTAAAAAAACCAAAGATATTTTTAGTTTGTTTGATTAATATTAATTTATTGACAATCTCTTGGGTGTTTTGGCGGCTGCGACCTTCCTTTTTCATAAAGCAATGTCGCAGCCCCGCGCCCGGAATGTGTAAAAATTAGAATTTAAGATACACTTAAGTAGTAATAGGACACACGCGGCATCTATATAATATAAATATTTCATTTTCTTCATTCATTCATTAATTCATTCATTTATTAATATAAGAGACGACAATATCAGCCCTAAAAAAGTCAACCACCTAAAAAAGGTTTACTTCGAAAGGCGATTATTGTCAGAAAAAGGTCTTTCTTTTTACTACTGCTATTGTTGTAAGACTTGTTGCTATTTAAAGTTATTGTTGTGCACAACAGAACAATTGTTCGGAAAAGGATTGTTCCATTTTTTAATAATAATTTATATCCTTGTTTCATGTGAGTTTGTGCCGCTTTCAAACCGAAGAAAAGCGGATTTAAAAGAAGTGAGAACCAAAGACAAACGGTTAAGAAAATATCCCGGTCTTTTATGCAACCTCGTTTTCTTCAAACACTTCAAACTACGGCATGTGATTAAGGAAGTCTTTACTTACAAAACTAACTAGAAGGAAGGAGATGCAACTACGTCTTTCCCCCATAGAAAAGCAACAACTTTTCTAAATATGATCAATACAGATTGTACAGGGTAAGATATTGTTCGTCTCAACATTCTTTCATTATAATTTAACATTATTTATTCATTGCTCATTCATAATCATTAAATACATTAATTAACAAATATTCCTGTATTTGTTGCAGGCGTTGTATCCTGGGCAATGGATTAATCATGGCAACAAACACTATATTACGACAACGTTAGCCGTCTCATGATTTAAAACTATAACTATTTATTTATATATATATAAGTTTAATAAAATTTCTTCTCTTTTTCTCTCCTCTTCTACTGTACTTCGCCCTTCAATAAACTTAAACTGGGATCGGGCTTTTAATCGAGAGACCTTAGATGAAATTCATTATTCAGATATCAAAATAATTTTTACATAAATTAATTAGAAAAGTTGTACTTATTTCATATATATAAAATATATATATATATATATATTATATATATATATTATTTATATATATATAAATATAGATTATTATATATATATATATACTGGAATGCCCTTATGAATACACACTTCAAAAGTCACTTTTTAATTTTAAAAATATAGCATAAAACGAGTGTTCACAAAACATTCAATACCCACAATTCATTATTTACATATCTAAATTATATTAAATTCCACTAGCTTTCGCCGCCATAGTAACGGCCTCCTCAGGTGGGATGTTGAACAGAAAAGAAGCTCCTGCGTTAAAGAAGAGAGTGAAGTATGAAACAATTTTTCAGTTGGATGGTTGTTGATAATCCAATTTTTTATCGATATTCTTGAAAAATTTTGTACTTTTCATCATTAAATTTTGTGTCACGTCTATATTCATTTCACCTGCTATTTTATTAAAGTTATTACTATTTACAATGCAATATGATTCTATCATTTTCCTCTTGTTATTATCTGAGACATTAATGATGGGTTCCATGTTATTGATATTGATTTTATGATTAAACGTCGATCTATGATGCGTAAGTGCTGATTTCTGCTTACTGTATGTGAGATCGTATTTATGCTGGTCATTTCTTCTTTTAAAGTCAATTGTCTCTCCCACATAAATACTTCTACAGTTATAGCAAGGAATGCTATATATACATTGAGAATAAGGGCTATTTGCAAATTTGTTAGGTTTTAAAACTTTTTTAAGGGGTAGGGCATTCGATGGGGTGGTAACGATACTCTTCGGAATAACCTTCCTGATGCATTTTGGTAGAGGATATGGGACAGCCAGATAGGTGGTGTTTTCTTTAGGTAACTGGTTATGAGAGTGGTAGAAATTTGCTTTTGCTTTCTTTAAAGCTCTATTGATTATGGAGAGAGGATATTGTAAATTCTTAAAAGTGTTAAATAAAAAATTGATTTCAGTCTGTAGATTTGAGGGGGAACAAATTCGTAATGCACGTAAAAACAAAGATGTGAGGGTCCCTAACTTCGTGTTGAAGCAATGAAAGGAATACCAATGCATGTAGTTAATTTGTGAAGTTTTCTTTCTATATATTGAAAATGTTAAGTTACCAATGTCATCCCACTTCACCAAGGTATCCAAGAAAGGTAATGAATTATTGATAGGGGCTTCTACAGTGAATTGTAGATTGGTATTATAAGAATTGATAAATGTCAGAATATCCTGAGGGTTTTTATTAATAGGAATAGCACAAAACACGTCATCGACGTACCTAAACCAATGTAAACCTGCAAAGTTAGGATTGGGGAAAAAATGATATATCATTTTTTCCCCAATCCTAACTTTGCAGGTTTACATTGGTTCAGGTACGTCGATGACGTGTTTTGTGCTATTCCTATTAATAAAAACCCTCAGGATATTCTGACATTTATCAATTCTTATAATACCAATCTACAATTCACTGTAGAAGCCCCTATCAATAATTCATTACCTTTCTTGGATACCTTGGTGAAGTGGGATGACACTGGTAACTTAACATTTTCAATATATAGAAAGAAAACTTCACAAATTAACTACATGCATTGGTATTCCTTTCATTGCTTCAACACGAAGTTAGGGACCCTCACATCTTTGTTTTTACGTGCATTACGAATTTGTTCCCCCTCAAATCTACAGACTGAAATCAATTTTTTATTTAACACTTTTAAGAATTTACAATATCCTCTCTCCATAATCAATAGAGCTTTAAAGAAAGCAAAAGCAAATTTCTACCACTCTCATAACCAGTTACCTAAAGAAAACACCACCTATCTGGCTGTCCCATATCCTCTACCAAAATGCATCAGGAAGGTTATTCCGAAGAGTATCGTTACCACCCCATCGAATGCCCTACCCCTTAAAAAAGTTTTAAAACCTAACAAATTTGCAAATAGCCCTTATTCTCAATGTATATATAGCATTCCTTGCTATAACTGTAGAAGTATTTATGTGGGAGAGACAATTGACTTTAAAAGAAGAAATGACCAGCATAAATACGATCTCACATACAGTAAGCAGAAATCAGCACTTACGCATCATAGATCGACGTTTAATCATAAAATCAATATCAATAACATGGAACCCATCATTAATGTCTCAGATAATAACAAGAGGAAAATGATAGAATCATATTGCATTGTAAATAGTAATAACTTTAATAAAATAGCAGGTGAAATGAATATAGACGTGACACAAAATTTAATGATGAAAAGTACAAAATTTTTCAAGAATATCGATAAAAAATTGGATCATCAACAACCATCCAACTGAAAAATTGTTTCATACTTCAGACTCTTCTTTAACGCAGGAGCTTCTTTTCTGTTCAACATCCCACCTGAGGAGGCCGTTACTATGGCGGCGAAAGCTAGTGGAATTTAATATAATTTAGATATGTAAATAAATATGTGTAATTGTGTGTATTGATGTTTTGTGTTAACACTCGATTTTATGTATTATTTTAAAATTAAAAAGTGACTTTTAAGTGTGTATTCATAAGGGCATTCCAGTCAAATAAATATTAGAAAAAATAGAGTCTGAATTCTGTTCTGAGTCCAATATATATATCTATATAAGTTAGAGTTACGATAATAATATATAGTAATATATTATATATATATATGACTATATAGATATATACTATATATATATAATATCTATATATATATATATATATATATATTTATATTATATATATATATATGTTTGCATATATGTATGAGTGAGTGTGTATCTTTGTGTTTGTGTGTTCAGGCTCGCTTGCAAAGAGAATGAGAGAATTATATAAAAATAGTAAGAAAAACGAATTAGACGAAAATTGAAGGAGTAAGGTTTGAAAAGTGTTTAGAGTTGCTGCTATGAAAAAAAATACATTGTCAAATTCATTGATTTTAAATAATAGAAAGGTTCTGAGAAGATAATACGAATTGTATGCGATAATTTTATTGCAGAAATACATAAAATCTACATTTAGTAGCAGTTTATTGTAGGAATCAAATCGAAACTTAATTTTAAAACAAAACATCTCAATACCAAGTCCTACACCTAATTATATGTCTCATCTGTGCTCTCAAAGAAAAAAAATTAAAAACAATTTGAATATTCAGATTCATTTATATTCAAAGTTCAAATTTCCAAGTCACATTTAACTTTTCATTCATTTTTAAGTTTCATTTGGTTAATAACTTCCTTATTTTAATCTTAAATATTTGAACAAATATCTAATACTGCTCCAAATCCTTTTTAAATCTAAAGTGTAATGTTATATTTTATTTTAATAAGCAATTCAGATGCTTAGCACAAAACACAATTTAGAGCAATTCAACATTAAAAGAAAGAGAATAAAGCAAAGAGTAGAAATAAGCCATGAATATGTTGGTAATTATAAATAAAACTATTATTATTACTTCTGTTGTTGTTGTTGCTATTATTTTTATTCTTTTTATTATAATTATTATTGTTATTA
>JABUQX010011889.1:0-5000 GCA_015478945.1 Trachelipus rathkii | reverse complement strand
TAATAAATTAATTCCTCAAATTAAAGAATTATCATTAGAAGATAAGACTAATGAAATCCTTACATTAAAAAAATTTAGAGATGAATTAGAAACTTTAAATGATAA
Source organism: Trachelipus rathkii (assembly GCA_015478945.1). Taxonomy (NCBI): domain Eukaryota; kingdom Metazoa; phylum Arthropoda; class Malacostraca; order Isopoda; family Trachelipodidae; genus Trachelipus; species Trachelipus rathkii. The sequence goes on along the minus strand of JABUQX010011889.1, from coordinate 4,895 downwards.
TATTAGTATAAGTTTTGTAGATTGTCCTGAATATAATGATGAAAGATTAGAAGCTCTTGAGGATAAAAATGCTTACTACTTTACTTATATTAATAAAGTAATTCAGCAGTTGGGTCCAGGTGTCCAAAATAATAGCTCAGTTCAAATCCCCTTAATGCAGTATTCAAGTGTAAAGGTTCCAGAACTGAAAATTACTCCCTTTGATGGAAATCCATCACAATTTAAAAATTTTGAAATTTCTTTTAGAAATATTTATGATAAACCTAATTTTAGCAATATTCAAAAATTTGCGTATCTTAAACAATCCTTAAAAGGTAATCCTTTAATTCAAATTAATTGCATACAGGAGTCCGAGACCTCATATGATGAGGCTTGGGAACAACTCGAGGAATGCTATGCTTCACCTGGGCAAATTAAATTTTCTTTGATTAAAAATCTTTTAAGTACTCCCAAAGCTAATAAGTGTTATAAATCTTTACATGAATTTCAGGCATATATGAATGCCAATATAAATTTACTTAAAAATAATGAAATTAATATCGAAGATATACAATTATATATTTACTTTAACTCCTTATCAAAAGAGTTACAAGATTATTTAAGAACTTGTGGGTATAAACTGCACCAGCCTTTTGAAGAGTTTAAAAAGGCAGTTGCAGAAGCAACAAGGACTCTGGGTGACCAAGAAAGTAATAAAGCTGTTAATCCTGTAGTTAGTTCTGTTAAGTGCATTAATTCAGATGATCATTCTAAAAAACAAAATATATCTAAGTCTAATGATTCCCCTGATCAAAACTCTCAATTTTTCTATGAAGAACGTAAACCTAAAAGTTCAGTTGTAGCAACTATAGCTGATCTAGAGTGTAAGTTATGCAACCAAAAAGGGCATAGTATTTCAAGGTGTAGTACTTATCCTAGTAATAAGGCTAAATTTGAGAGAAATAAACAACTAGGTCATTGTAATAAGTAGTACTTATCCTAGTAAAAATGTAGAAAAATGTAGAGTTACCTTAGATCCTTGTAAATTTTGTAAAAAGCGATCTCATCTTTTCTTTTTGTGTTTAAATTCTGAAAAAGTAGATTCTAATCCCCACAAGAATGAAAAAAGTAAAACTAAAGAACAAGTAGTAAAAGGTAATACAAAAAATGAAAGTAAAACTAGTCTAGGGTGCCATTTAAGTGAAGTAGGTGGAAAATCAATTCTTCCCTCTCTAATGTTGCCCATAATGAATAATTTAGGAGAGTTTGTTAAATTTAGGTGCATGGTTGATAGTTGCTCTCAAGATAACTTTATAACCACTGGTGCTCTGAAAGCATTAGGTATATCCACAAAAGTAATTAATGAAGCTATTACTATTAGTAGTTTTATTTCTCAAACTAATAAATCATGTTTTGAACTTGCTAAATTTTATATTGAAAATTCCCCAAATCAAATAAATGCAATGGTTGTTGATACAATTCCTTTAAGTTTTGAAATTGATGGCCTTTTGAATTTAAAAACATCTTTGCAATGGCAAGGATATAATTTAGCTGATGACTACTCTTCTAATACTGTTAATAATTTTCAAATAATAATAGGTGCATCAAGTATTAAAGACTTAGACTTAGAAATAATTAAAATTGGTAATGCAATGGCATACAACTCCAAATTTGGAGTGATATTACAGGGATGTGTATCTGACTACCTAAAAACTAATAATTTAAGTACTAATATTAATTTAATTACTGAGTCAATGGTTGTAGACGATAAGGTTAACGAGATGCACATGTCTGAGAATATTGCTCAATTTAGTAGTCTAGAAAATGTGGGTGTTTACAATGATCAAAAATACTCTACTAAAGAACAAATGATTATTGCCAATTTTTTAGAGACTGTAAAAATAAAAGAGGAGGAGGTATCAGTGGAAATTCCTTGGAAGTCAGGTTATGATAAAAGTAATTTAACCCCAAATTTTGAGTATTCTTATGGTAGGTTAAGAACTTTAATTTCAAAGCTTAAAAATAATAAATTACTTAAAAAATATGATGAAATCTTTGATCAACAAATAAATGATGGAATTCTCTATCAAGTGCCCTTAAATGAAAATAATATAAGTAGTGATTATTTTTTACCTCACTTTGCGGTTTTAAGATCTAATGTAGAAACCACTAAAATTAGAATTGTAGTTGACCCCACTGGTAAAAAATTTGATAAAGATATAGCTTTGAATGATGCCATTGAAGATTGTCCCTCCCTCCTTCCTCATATAGCCAGGCTTTTAATATTAAGCAGACATGGTAAATATATTACAATTGCAGATATTGAGAAAGCTTTCTTAATGTTACATCTTGCAAAAAATTCTGATAGAGAAGCTCATAAAATATTATGGTTAAAAGACATTAATCAACCAGTGTCAAAATCTAATTTGATATGCTTTAGATATAATAGGGTGTGTTTTGGAAATAAAAGTAGTCCCTTTTTACTTCAGGAGGCTATTCATACTCTTTTGGAATCTAAAGGCACAGAAAAGGGTAATTATTTTGCACAAAGGTTTTATATGGATAATTTGGTATTACCTTCTGTTAATTTAAATGAAATTAAAGATAATTTTGATTCAGCTATTGAATATATGGAACCTTATGGGTTTCATCTGTATCAGTGGGCTTCTAGCTGTCCTGAAGCTGAATTAATGTTTAATAAACTAGGGATAGGATCATCTGAAAATCCTTTGAGTACTAAATTATTAGGTTATTCATGGGACAGAAAAAATGATTTACTTTCATTAAAGAATTTTGAACCAAATAAAAATGCCAAAACTAGGAGAGAAATATTGAGCTCTGTACAAAGTTTGTATGATCCCCTTGGGTTTGTAGCCCCAGTAGCTTTTAAACTTAAAGTATTTATGCAGAAATTAGTGTCTCAAGATCTTGACTGGGATGAAATAGTTTCACCTAACCTATTAAAAGAGTGGCATTACTATTGTAAAGATCTTTTAAAATTAACTAACATAACATTTCCCAGAATGGCCTTTCCTGAACTTTTAAAAGAGTTTGATGACTATAAGCTTCATGTTTTTTGTGATGCCAGCCATATTGGGTATGGTGTAAGTTGTTACTTGGTAAAAAACAAATGGTCTAGGTTAATTTATGCAAAATCTAGAATAAACCCTAAATCAAAAGAATATTCAATCTGTCAATTAGAACTTTTGGCCATTTGTCTAGGTACTAATCTAATTAAATATTTAATTGAAACTTATGAGGCTCATGGTAGGTTTTTTGATACAGTTATTTGGACGGATTCTCTGGTAGCTGCTAATTGGATAGGTCAAAAATCTCTAAAAATGCAATCTATTTTTATAAAAAATAGAGTATTAGAAATTCAGAAGGAGAGTGCACAATTTCCATGTAATGTGGAGGTACGTCATGTTGCAGGGGTAGAAAACCCTGCTGATTTACTCACTAGGGAACTATCGAGTAAAAGGTTTTTAAAATTTAAAACATTTTATTTAAATGGTCCATCATTTATTAAGTCTGAAGATCTATGGCCTAAAACAATTGTAGTAGATTTAAAAAATCAAACTGTTATTAATGCAGTAACATCTACTGCAGGTAATAATGAACCCATTGAACCCCTTTTTAATGTGGAAAGGTTTTCAAATAGAAATAAAATATTAAGAATTACAGGTTATGTCTTTAGATTTATAAATAATCTCAAATATTATAGGACTCATAAATTTAATCCAAAACCCAATTTAACCCTTCAACAGAGAATAGAAACTTTGCTTAAAATTCCCAGTAGTTTTAATAAAGTAGCTTCAAATTATTGGATTAAGTATATTCAAGGTAAATTTTTCCCTAATGAATTAAATTTCCTGCAAAAAATCAAAGAAGGTAGCCCTGTTAATGATCTCCCAGATCTCCAAAAGGATTTAAAACTCTTTTTGGATGAACAAGGTATAATAAGAACTATGGGCAGATACAGATATGGAGGTACAATTCCATATTCTGCAAGGTATCCTATGCTTCGTCCTAAGGACAGTCATTTTACTAAAATAAGATCATTTGAATGTCACCAAAAGTCTAATCATGCTGGTCTATCAGCAACTTGCTGAATGTTTTCCTCAGATGCTGATTCTGAAATTGGGCTTTCTTGATCAGTTTCTGGATAAAGTTGATAAGAACAACTTGGTTTTGACTCTAAGTAATCAGTTTTTTTGGATTTCTTTGCACTTTCAATTTCTTGGATGTTTCTTTTCTTAAATTTAATTTCAGAAGTTGTTAAAGGAACTGGTTTTGAAGTACAGTAGCCCCTTCTGACAGTTCTTTGGTCCTGTAAAAAAAAGGTCCATAAATTCAGTTTTCTGGATCCTCCTTATTAAAATTTAAAAAATGTGCAATTAATGAAAGCATCAAAATTTGATAACCATTGTTGACTAAGACTATGATAGATTTCATTCTTTATAAGAAATTACATGCAAAATGTTATTTAAATTAAAACAATATTTTGATTACTTTATTATTATTTGATACTTTAATTAAATGTATTTTACCAATATCTATAAGTTATAAAATTAAAATAGGTAGGTAGTTTCCATTTAACATACTCAGTTACTCACCTCATAAAACTTATGATCATCTTCTGTCATTTTTAGCAAATATTTTCTTTCTGCAGCTGCTAGAATTTTATGGTCTTTTTGAAATATGTCAAATAATTTGTTTGAATCTTCTATAAACTTTGAAGCGTCCAATTTAAATTTAGGACCTTGTTTTTTCTTATCATAATTCAGAAGTCTTGAAAACTCTTTTAGGTGATTATTTAATCTCATTTGAATAGCATTTGCAGATATGGGATAAACATTATACTTTATCCATAAATTATAAAGCTCTTCACTAACTTCTCTTTGAGGGCAAGATGC
>JABUQX010011888.1:37500-42500 GCA_015478945.1 Trachelipus rathkii | reverse complement strand
GATTGAAAATCAGTTTATGCAGAAATTTATTTAAATTGTAATCAATTTGCACTGAGTAAAATTTTGAAATTTATGAGGCATTTTCAAGACATATGGTCAAACAAAATATTTAAAAATTGAAATGAAATTAAATAATTGAAATATTCAAAGTAATTATTCGAATATTATTTACAGGTGACATGACATTCTTGCTACCGGCAAGTTATTTAACCTGTGACGAAAACCATAAGTTCCTTGCAAGGAGAGAAAAGGGGCGAATATGGGTGCTTTGCTGCCTAAGATACATATTTGCAATATGTACACTAAAAAATTAGAAAAAGAAAATCATGAAATAACTGTGGGTCAACCATTGGTGGCAGCCTTGGTCAATGGAGTAACAAAGAGATACTCCTATTTTTTAAATGGTTTAGAATATTTTTTTAAAATTTTTAACATAATTAAATATAATTAAAAATAAACGACTATTCCAATACAATATGTACTTTATTTTACTATGCGGTTTGCGTACCCACGATATAATATATATATATATATATATATATATATATATATATAATATATATATATGTATTTTTATTATATATGTGTTATAATATATATATATATATATATATATATATATATATATATATATATATATATATATATATATATATATAATATATATATATAATATATATATATATATATATATATATTTATACTATATATATATATATATATATTTATATATATATATTAATATATATATATATATATTATTAATATATTATTATATTATTATATTACTATATATATTATATTATATATATATATATATAGTATATATATATATATATATATATATATATGTTTTTTAAGCACGGTATGGAGATTATAGGCCGTGTTCAAGTTCTCCTCCTGTTTACCTGTGAATGGTATAATCCGTCTGAATAACTATATATTGGGGGTGATTGTCTCCTCTTCCCGATAAAACGACTTATATATAATTTTAAGTTTATTGTCTGGCTCTTATTATACTGCCTCATTTAAGCAAGTGTTCCGTGTTTATTTAGCAATGGATCAAAATCTGAATGATTATAGTTTACATTTGCTAAACTTATGTGCCATCTGATGATGAGGTGCTAAATTGGACTCTATGATTCGTAAAAGGCAACTATTTTTTTAATTCCAGCCGCTGCAACTGATTAGTTCAACGTTAAGAAGAGCCCCACTAGATCACCTCCTTAAAGAAAAAAAAAAAAAACTAACAAAATTAGCATGCAATGAGCCAAAAGTTTCCGAAATAGGTGAAATTTTATCCTATGTTCGCCAAAAGTTGATGGATGTTAAATGAAAAAATTGATAACTTATCAACGGGATTTGAAACTTTTGAAAGTAAAATTGTGGCATACGAAATATAGATTAACCATCTTAAATCTGAACTAAGGATTTGAATAAAGGATTCGAAAATCTTGAACAAAAGTCTTTATCAAGATAAATTGTGTTACCTGGACCTAGGGTTGAAGATTAAATCCCTGACTCGACGAGTGTGAATAGTAGTGAAGTGATTACGTTGTTTATTGAAACTTTGCAGCAGATTTAACTTAAGATGAAATAATTATAGTCCTAAATATAAATATAAATATAAATATAAATATAAATATAAATATAAATAAAAATAAAAATAAAAATAAAAATATAAATATAATATAATTAAATTATAATATAAATATAAATAAAATATAAATATAAATATAAATATAAATTATAAATAATAAATATAAATATAAAATATAAAATATAAAATATAAATATAAATATTAAATATACAATATAAATATAGATATTAAATTTAGATACAAATCTGAATATAAATTTTAAATTTTAATTATAAATATTAAATATAAAATAAATAAATATAAATAAATAAATATAAATAAATAATTAAAAATAAATAAATATAAATAGATAGTGTAGGTTAACCTTTTATATTGTCGTTTTAATCTTTTTATTATGTGTGTATATATATATAATTTTGTGTATGTGTGTGTGTATGTGTGTGTGGGGTTTTGATAGAGTGTAGGTTTTAACCTTTTATATTTTTATATTTTATATTTTTATTTTAACCTTTTATTGTTAGTGTTGTTGTGGGTATTTTCGGTGAGCGGGGTGGTGGCCTAGGTGTTGGGAAGCACCTAGGGTGGGAAGTCCCACAAAACGTGCAGCCTGGGTGAAAATAGATATAGAAGAAGGGAAAAGATGGGGAGGAGAGAGGTAATAAGGGTGGGATGTATGAATGTGAGAGGGGTAAACGAAGATTTGAAGAGGGAGGAGGTGGGGTTAATGTTTGAAGAAAGTAGGTTGGATGTGTTAGGGATAACTGAAACTAAGCTGAAGGGAAGGAGGGAGATGGATTTTGGAAAATACAAGGGTATGGTATCAGGGGTGAACGAGAGAGTGAGGGGGAGGGAAGGGGTAGGAATAGTTATGAGGAAAGAGGTGTGGGATATGGTAAGGAGGAAAGAGGTGTGGGATAAGGTAAGGGTGTGTAGCCAGGTGAGTTCAAGGATAATGTGGGTAAAAGTGAAATTCGGGGGGGAAATGTGGGTTTTTATATGTGCATATGCACCAGTGAATGGAGGGAGGGAGGAGGAGAGAGAGAAAGATTTTGGAATGAGTTAAATGAGTGCTGGGAAAGTTTTGGGGTAAACGATAAAATTTGTCTATTGGGAGATTTAAATGCAGGAGTGGGTAGGGAGGGGGAGGGAAGAATAATAGGTCCATTTGGGGTAGGGGAGAGGAATGTTAATGGAGAAAGTCTGTTAGAGTTGTGTGTTGAAAGAAGAATGATAGTGGGGAATACGTGGTTCAAAAAAAGTGAAAATCATAAGTATACATGGAAGAGTGAGATAACGGGGGGGAGGACGGTTTATGTGTGTGTAAATGGGAAGGATAGAGATAGATTACTAGATGTAAATGTATTTAGAGGGGCGGGGAGGGGGATATCGGATCACTATTTGGTGGTTGCAAGGTTAAGGGTGGGAGGAGAGGTGACGATTAGGGAGAGGGGAGAAAAGAGGAGAGTGGAGGTTGATAAAGGTGGAAAAAATTGCAGGAGACAGTGTGTACAGAGGGAGTTAGGGGAGGTATGGAGGAATAGGTGGAGAGAGCGTGAGAGGGGACGGCGAGTGGGGGAGGTGGAGGGGAGTGGTCGAGATTTAAGGAGGCAGTATGTGAAGAGGCTAGAAGGGTATTGTGGAGTAAAAAGGGTGGGTGCAAGCAGGAGGAAAAGGGAGCGGAATTGGTGGAATGAGGAGGTGAAGGAGGTGGTGAAAAGGAAAAAGGAGGCTTATGTGAAATGGTTGGGAAGTAGGAGAGAGGGAAGCTGGGAGGAATATAGAAGGGTTAGAGTGGAAGCAAAGAGGGTGGTGGAGAGGGCGAAGAGAAGAGCAAAAGATGAGTGGTGTAGAAAGGTGACGGATAATTTTGAATCAGGAAGTAAGATGTTTTGGAAAGAGGTAAACAAAAAAAGGAAGAAGAAGGAGGGGTTGGGGGAGAGGATTAAGGGAGGAGATGGGGAGGGGATGGGAGGAGGGGAGAGGGGGGGGGAGGAGGGGGGGGGAGTATTTTAGTGGATTGTTGAATGAGGTGGGTGGGGGAGGGGAAGAAGATTTGCATGAGGTGAGGATGGGGAATGTATTGGGGAGGGAGGGGGAGGATGAAATACAAATGGAGGAAATTATTAGGGCCTTGAGTAAAGGAAAAAAAGGGAAGTCCGCAGGTCTGGATGGTGTGAGAATGGAAATGTTACCAGAAGGGTGGTATAGGGGTGGAGTATGGCTGTAATAGTTAATATAAAGTTGGAGGAGTTGGTTGTGGTAACCGCAGGATGGGAGGAGGCTGGTTGGTCACCCCTGTATAAGGGAAAGGGGATAGGATGGATTGTGGGAATTATAGAGGTATATGTCTTTTAAGTGTGGTAGGGAAAGTGTATGGAAGAATACTGATTGAGAGAGTGAAAGAGTTTACGGAGGGAAGAATGGGGGAAGAGCAAGGAGGATTTAGGGAGGGAAGAGGGTGTGTGGATCAAGTGTTTCTAAAGATGCTTGTGGAGAAAAGTATTGAGAGGAAAGGGAAAGTGTATGGGTGTTTTTTAGATTTAGAGAAAGCATATGATAGAGTGAAGAGAGGTGAATTGTGGAGGGTGTTGGAGGAAAATGGGGTGCGGGGTTAAATTAGGTAAAAGGTATCAGGGCATTTATAGGATAGTAGAATGGTGTGTGAGAGTGTTAGGGAGGGTGAGAGTGAGATGTTTGGGTGGCGAGAGGACTGAGGCAGGGGTGTGTAATGTTCGCCGGTGGCTATTCAATTTGTTTATGGAGAGTGTTTGCAGAGGAATTGGTGAGGGAGGGGAGGGGGGGAATTGACAAATGGGGAACGATAGAAGGGAAGTGAATATGATACTGTTTGCGGATGATACTGCCCTAGTGGCGAAGAACGCGGAAGGGTTGAGGTATTTGGTGAGGGAGTTTGAGAGAATGTGCGGACAAAAAGGGGCTTTTAAAATAAAATCTGGTAAGAGTTAAAGTGTTAGTGTTTGAGGAGGAGGAGGTGAGGAGGGGGAGGGGTTCGAGGTTCGAGGGGGGTGTAAATTGGAAGAAGTTAAGATTTTTAGATATTTAGGGATGGAATTTTGGGTAAAGGGGGAGGGATGAAGGAGGAGATAGAACATAAGAGTAGGAGAAGGAATGAGAGCGTTGAGTGGTCTGAGAGAAGTATGGAAAGGGGGGGACTTATCACAGAAAGTTAAGATAAGTATGTTTGAAAAAATTTGTGTACCAGCGGTGTTGTATGGGTGTGAAACGTGGGGGTTGAATGCCAGGTCCAGGAAGAAGTTGGAAGTATTTGAGATGAAGGGGTTGAGAGCGGTCTGTGGGGTTAGCAGAAGGGAGAGGATTAGGAATAGGGTGGTGAGGGAGAGATGTGAGTGGAGGAATGGGTTGGTGGGAAGAGCGGAG
>JABUQX010011888.1:32500-35000 GCA_015478945.1 Trachelipus rathkii | reverse complement strand
ATATATATATATATATATATATATATATATATATATATATATATATATATATATATATATATATATATATATATCTTTATATATTAATATGTATACCACTCGTCAAAATTAACGCACCACTAGCTCATATGACGTTAACAGGTTACAGAAAAGACCAGAACGCTGTGTAACTTTATTATGCAAATAACATAGCATCGGGAACACATTATATAGTGGTAAGATTGTCTAGAGGCCCCAGGAATCCCCTGGGGGCCTGCGAATGGGTCCTGTATGTGGCAGATGCGTTTCCTCCAATGTGGGACGTTATCGCGGTGAAGGGTTTGTGTGTGGATGGTGTTACTCAATAACGTGCATGCTCTCAATGAGGTGCCGAATGTCCTCCACGGAAATCTGATCCCATATGCGACCCACCGCCTGCCCCAGCGGCTGGAGGGTTCCTGGCGGTGGTTGCAGCTGTCGCAACCACAGTTTCAACATGTCCCACAATGTTCAATTGGGTTTAGGTCGGAACTGTATGCTGGCCAATCCAATGTCCTGATTTACACCGTCGTTAGGTATTCGGTGACACATCTGGCCTTGTGTGATCTTGCGTTGTCATGCACTAGGACGAATCAGCCACCGATGCAGGGGGTATATGACACGACATACGGGTCAAGGATATCTGCGATGTACCGTGCGGAGGTTAGGGAACCGCCATCTAGGACGTGCAACTCTGTACGACCCGTTAAAGAAATGCCTCCCCAGACCATGAGAGATCCACCTCCAAAATGTCAATACCTCTCGCATATTACATTGCACGTACCTTTCATTAGGTCGTCGATAGACTCTGAATCGCCGATCGGAGGTGTAGAGACCGACTCTGGACTCATCCGTAAACAGCACATTCGTCCAATCGCCGACGGTCCAATGTAGGTGTTCCCGGGCAAATGCTAGTCGCGCCCGTCGATGCTCTCTGGTGTGTCGTGGTCCTATGGCCGGCCTTCGTGGCCGCAAATTATGTTCCGCAAGACGTCGGCATATTGTATTATCACTCACACGGCTCCCATGTACCTCCTGCAGCTGTATTAGAAGGTGCCTTGCTGTTGTATGGCTGTCTCTTACGGCCCGCATACGCAGAAAACGGTCTTCAACGCCAGTCTTGACTCGTGGCCTTCCCTGGCCCCGCCACCTTGCGTGCTCCTGGGTATCCCGGATGTTATGATATTTACACCTTTCTGTAATCTGACTAAACCGTTATATCGAGAGTTGGCAATCTCTGCATGTCGCCATCGGCGTTAGTCGACGCGCCTTTTCCATGGTGCTTAGCGGTTAAATTCAGTCACCCGAATATACCATGTAACACCGCCATAACCTCCCCCAAACGCAGCTGAATTAAGTCCTTTGTCATTTACCAATATGTTGATGAGGACCCTATACACCCCCAACACTATTACAACGCTGTATACTGTGTCCCGGATGTTATGTTATTTACATAATAAAGTTACACAGCGTTCTGGTCCTTTCTGTAACCTGTTAACGTCATATGAGCCAGTGGTGCGTTAGACGAGTAGAGAGAGAGAGAGAGAGAGTGAGATTATTTATGTATATATATATATATATATATATATATATATATATATATATATATATATATATATATATATATATATATATATAGAGAGAGAGAGAGAGAGAGAGAGAGAGAGAGAGAGAGAGAGAGAGAGAGAGAGAGAGAGAGAGAGAGAGAGAGAGAGAGAGAGAGAGAGAGAGAGAGAGAGAGAGAGAGAGAAAATAAAAAAAAAAATTAGGTAATTTCATACGTAATATTCAAAACCTCAAATTAATTAAATTTGATATTTTCGCAATTTCAAAAGCTCAAATTATGCCAATACAAACTAGTAATTGTATGCATATGCTTAAAAAATTAAGTAATGTCGTCTAACTACGATTAACAAATTCACTAATGTGACTTACAAAACACAATAATTCAGAAGAGTCACCTCAATATTAATGCTTATCTTATATATTCCGTGAAGGAAAGATTGCAAAGATGGTTTTGAAGGTTTATAAAGGTTGAATTCAGCTTGCGAGATCCGCCAAGAACAGTTCGTCTCTTTGATAATAATAATAATAATAATAATAATAATAATAATAATAATAATAATAATAATAATAATAATAATAATAATAATAATAATAATAATAATAATAATAATAAATTCTTACTTTTATCTTAATTTGATAGAAAAAGTGATGCTGGTTGAAGATTTAACCCAAAATATTGATTTAAATCAATCAATCAATAAAAACTTACAAAATGGGTTCTCCATGATTCGACAGGAGCCAAATATTAAACAAAAATGGTGGTCTTGTATATTTTGGCATCTTGTGAGTGTAACTCGCCATTTTTATGCTGATAATTGTGTATGCCATTCAGTGTAGCCATTACAGATGACATTTATTGTTAGCAGATAAAGAGTTTAAATATTACTTTGATGGATTAGAGATCTACTTGATCAAT
>JABUQX010011888.1:0-17500 GCA_015478945.1 Trachelipus rathkii | reverse complement strand
AGTTCGCAAATTATTTATGTCATTACAAGAACAAAAGGGGCTCTCTCTCTCTCAGGTAATACTCATCCACTCACGGAAACGAACCAATACGTACATACACACTACACAACACGCTATACAGTACACACACACACACACACGCCTAACAGACGGACAGGACTCTAAGTAACTTAAAGAAAGAAAAAAAAACCATTGCTTCTCGACCTTTGGTGGAAAAGCATCAGGAACTTGTACTTTGACATTCAAATAAATACAAATTACCTTCCAAGACCAAATAAATATATTTCGAGGACGATTAAAAGCGACTTTGAGCAATTGCTTCACATTTCAAATGGAAAACCATGGCAAGAAACTTAAACTAACTCAATATCATTAGCCACAATTATTCTATTTATTTGCATATATATATATATATATATATATATATATATATATTATATAATATATATATATATATATATATATATATATAATATATATATATGATATATATAATATTATATATATTATAGTAATAGATATATATATATTCTATATATATATATATATATATATAATATATATATTAATATATATATATAATATATATATATATATATTATATATATATTATATAAATATATATAAACAGAAATGTGGTCTATTATATACATATATATATATATAATATATATAGTAATATATGATATATATGATATATATATATATATATATATACTATATATATTAATATATATATATATATATATATATATATCAGTATATATATAATAATATATAGTATTTATATATATATATATATATATATATATATAATATATAACTCTCAAGTTTTAATGAAAAAGTTATATATATAATAGTAATTTAACTTTTTATATCTTTTATTACGTTAAAGTAGCATCTCATTATAAATCACATATTAAATATAACCCCTTTTGGTATTAATTTATAAAATGCAATTCATTAGGTTTGTTCATCAACAATAGGCCTATATTCACTCAGTCATTTTTAATAATAATTTGCGTAAAAATTATATATAAACATAGTACCCTAACTATCAATAACACAATTTTATCCTCGGTTCTTATCTTAACAAGTACCTGAAAGCTTAAATAAATAAAGATGCGACTTACTCTTCTAGTATCTTGAAGCCTTAACTGCCTTCGTACTTCCCTCGATATGCCTAGAACATTTCGCTAGTGGCAGCGATTTCAAGTGACATCAATCATCTCAGCAAAGAATAAATTAGAGACCTAACGCTTCCATTACACAGTTTCCCAAAAAGTTCAAAATTAATTGCATAATTCATCTTTTACAGTGAATTACTTGAGTATAATATATTACTTTCTTTTTGTATTCTAGCCAGTCATTATAATACTCAATAATTAAATTGATATAAACTTCTTTTATAAAAGGCTAAGCTAAATTCAAGAGAACTCAAATAATTATTATGATATATTAATATTAATATTATATATTATATATCATAATTAAATTAATGATATACTATATTATGTTTATATCTTAAGTTATTTACTAATCACAATTTATTACTCGCTTTGAGGTCTAAATCTCTAACTTAACTATTTATTCACACAACATTTACAACTAAACGACATGTCTTATTTACAGCTTAGATATTGATAAGTAACGTTACTCCGTACTCTCTCCCGCTCACGACTGTCTTATTTACAGTTTAGATTTATTTAATTTTATAATTCTTATTACTTGTATTGGGAATAATTATAATCCTTACTAATCTCATGTCTTTAACAATATATAAAATATTATATTGGTAGACATATATATTATTAATATGTATGTTATATTTTCTATATAAGTTGTGATTTATCTTGTGACCTAATCACGATATTTCGCTTGTAACAAGGGTACAATTTATATCTGAGCTGACTATAACAATACAATCCAACAAATCTCTGTGTCTTTAAAATGAATCAGGCTTGCTTTGTTTGATTCTTAAATACTGGAATCACAATTTATTGACTCAGCTATTCAGAGGTAATACCTCTGCATTTTTATGCCGCCGTTAAACAACATTTTTATAAAAGATTTTCACGTCTTTATATATTTATTTTAATTAGCATACGTTTAACGGTTATTTCCATATATGAAGTAAATATCTATTGAAAATGATTTTTTTAAGTGATTTCCTATTAGCAAATGATTTATAGTTTTAGCATCTTTAAACCGCATACTCATTTTCTTGAAATAATGATATGAATCGTCAGTAGCTGGGCATCACCATATAAATTTTCTTGAGTGCGTCTAGATGCCTATGCGCCTATATTTTTGTTCAACACTCAGTCCTATAATACTCAATTATTTGCGGCCTATATGAGCGCCGTTTTAGTCTAGCCTCTGCTAGTACTTATTCATGTCCGATACCAGTATGAGCGTTATTGAATAAATTTATATGTATAGCACAGAATAAGACTTAAAGGGCGATATAAAAAGCATGCTTATATATGAAGGTAGAAAGCACAGTTAATAATTGTAATTTGTAAATAAATAACAAACAACCGTCGTGAACTAGAATGAATCTACAGATCGTTAGATATCCGATCCTCCATGGTACCTTGTAGTGCGATTGTTTTCGCGACCAGAGGAGTATTCAAGCATGAGCGCTTGAAGTAAGTGTTTGAAAATTTTCAAGAGCAATAGTTGCCAATATTTGAGTAATTGTAGAGTTGAGAGAAGAACTACTGGAAGACATGAGTAGTTAGTTATATTATAAGTATTTAGTAAAATATAATGTATTTATTAAATCACTGCTTAGTTTATAATAAAGTGTATAAGTACTATGACGTCTGATATATATATAATTAATATACATATTATATACTATATTAGTATATTTTTATAATTATATAATATCAATATAGTATATATTAATATATATATTAATATATTATATATATATATATATATATATAGGTATATAGTTATATGTATATATATATGTTAAATATATTAAGTAAATATATATATTTATAAGAGTTTTTTACACTGTGGCGTTTATTAATTAGAATGATACATAAACTGAATTATTGCCACACTTCTAAGTTTCTAACTTTTAGTAAGTGTATAATATAATAAAGAATGCTTTATGTCATCCTGTTCTATTAAAGGCGCTGCTTAATAGTGTCTAGTCATATGCGCATAATACTTGGACTAGTGCGCCTTGCTTGTTATAGTCGCACTTTTATATTCTGAAAAATTGTTGCGCTCCTTAATTATATCAGCCTACAAATAATGAATAATGTTGCGCACTTAGTATGAGGCGTACATAATGCGCTATACCACTGCCCTAGCTCTGATAGTAAATAACTATCTCATTACTAACTATCATTAAATATATCTATTTATGATATAATATATATAGTCTACTATAATTTATGAAATTATATAATTTAATTATTTATGTATATTATTTATATCTATTATTCATTAAGTCTTGAGTCTCATAATTTTCAATAATTTAATAAATAATAACCTAGTGCATATCTCTATTTTCTATTTGTATTTATACGAAATTTATTCTTTAAGCTACGTTGTAATTAATATAAGATTACTCGTATCTCTTAAACTCATTTTTTTCTACTTTTCAATTAACTTTAATTATTTTTATCAATATTTCTTCCTCTCATTACTCCATTATGATCAATAAAAAAAGATTTGTTTTTAATTTAGTTTCATATTGATATTTTCACAATTCTATAAAAATAATCTCTAATAAATTCATACATTTATTCATTATTTAAAAAAAAAATTAAATATTTAAATAGTAATAATTTATATTAGAAAATAAAATTGTGAAACAGAACACTTTTACTTATGAAATTGATTATACCACTGGTATACTCTCTCCCAATTTTTTGTTTAAATAATTCACATATAATATCTTTGAATGTACACTAGATGAAACTAAATAAATCTATAAGTCAAAATAAATAATACGTTACCTCTCTATTAGTTAATCATTTAGCCTCGTCACAAAGCTCGTTAAAAAACTAATCCCATCATAACTTTTTATTATTGATAATCATACAAGCTTAGCGTCTCATTTCTGGCCTCTAGTTTAAGTGTATGTATAAAAATTTGACTAGGTATATCAATATCTAGATAGATAATAATCAATATGTAGAAACTATTATTATATAATTACGATTATATCATATGAGTAATGGACACCTAAAATTACGTAAGACACTCAAGTCCACATACATTAAATTATTTTAAAATATAAACAATATCGCTGCAAAAAACTAAATTTAAACATCTTATAATATATGTTTAAACTGTTTTGTTGTCTCAAAGATATAATACTAATGTTACTTATTGTTCTGTTTTTATTAAACTTTACAGTTATAATTTATTATTATTCAGTCATGTTTTAGTCAATATATCTTGATAGTTGATTTTAACAAATATATTTATTTTCTAGTCATCTTATTATTATTATACTTGAGATAATTATAAATTAAATAGTAATGGATATTTAAATTTTAATTATAGATATTCCCAGAAATAATAATATATTTTCTACTTACTTTCAAGTCATCAGTAAATTATTAGTTTAAACTATAATTATATTAATGATAATAATAATTATATTATATCATTATATTAATAATATTAATTATTTAAATATATTATGATATATATATAATATTATATTATCAATATTTAATATATATTAATATATATAATATAATATATAATTAATAATATATAATAATTATAATACTATATTATAAAGATTATATAAATCCCTATGTGAGTGATTATTATATCAAACTATATAGTGAGAGAGTCTGAAACTTTTTTTTCTTAATAAGAGTTAAAACAGCTATGATTTCTCATACTCCTTATAACTTATTCTATATTTATTTTATTATATGTGGATGATTTGTATATTGTTATAATAAAATCTCAATGGTTAACACCCTCATGCTACTACCTAAAATGTACTCTATTGAGTATACATTTTCCGTCGGCGACTTTCTTTTATACTACAACATCTGGAATAGTCATTATATTAATTTATTTAAAACAATATATTTCTTTTATAAAAAAAAAAATTTAATATTTTTGTAATTATTTGGAATGGTAAAAACTGTTCTATATTATTGAATGCCTAATAGCCATAGATTAAAGTTTACCCACCTACCATCCACTCCCATCTCATTCAGAGTTTATGATTTATATTCATTAGTCATATAGTATAGAATTAATGTTATGCGCCGTTGCCAGATTGTGAAGTGCAAGACACTCTGTTGTGCCTAAAATCGTGTCTCTCTAACTGCTATCGATATTTAGATAATATTGCATTAGACGACACTCTGAATCAGCGAACAGGATCATTAGATGCATACCGGCAAACGGATGAAATGGGAACGCTCGATTTCGAGATACTGACTTTGATCATAATAATATTAAAAAACGAATATACGCATATAATATAATTATACGTATAAGCTCATAAACATAATTATGAATTGAATTTCACTACATGTATATAGTATGTTATGCTTTAAATAATTATACATAAGTATTATATATCATTAATATATATTCAATATAATAAAAAACAATTATTGAGCAACAATGTGTCCGAACTAATCTGTTGCTTGTAAAAATTTGTTGTAAACAAAATAGATTATTCCTTCCGCAGCTCACGTCCAATGGTTACTAAGTTCTCTCCAGCATATTCGAGTAACATATTATAATATCGTATGCCGCTGATCTGTGTGTGTGAGTGTTTTAGTGCAAGTAATCTTAGAAGTTTACTCGCTCTCATATACAGCTCGTAGTGGATATTAATACTCTTTTTGGGCTTCGTGTTATCTGCCATGAGTGTTGCCGCGCCCTTGGCTTGTAGTGTAACGGTAGCTTTTACTTTGTGATCAATTCACTTAGCATTATGTTCAGTTCTCTAATATTAAAGCGGTCCCGGAAGCGTCGTTGTGCGAGAGTCTATTCAGATCAGCGGCGACCTAATTACATTTTGTGCATTCTGTATTTCTCCCACGCGTGAGTGTGCATCAATAGCTATTTAGTTATTCATTATTACTTCCTAATCTTTTATTATAATCAATGAATAATAATAATTTTATTCTTAAAGACACAAATCTATTATAATATTATTTATATACGTGATTATATTTAGCTTCTCTTGGCTAATCTGTCTACTTTTAAACGATTTTTACTATCAAGTCAGGCTCCAGTTTGTTTAAATATATCTCGTAAATTTTCTGGATTTATATAGATTTGAAATGTATTAGCTGGTGAAAATCGTCAAATAACAAACAAATATAGCTAGCTGGTAATAACACAAAATCGTGAAGAATAGTATTGATAATTAGCACAAAAGATTTAATTTATTGATTTATTACGTTAACGTTTTATCAATCTCTGAATAAAGATTAATATTGTTTTAATTCTCTGCTTGTACTTACAATATATAAGATTTAAGAGTATTATAGTTTAACAATTTTATTAGACTGTAGTCCGATCCGGAGATACGTTGTCCGTTTCAGTAATGTACAAAATAGAGATTTACCATGCATTCTAGTATATGAAGTTAAATCATAGAATTTATTTTATCAATTCGAGTAAAACGTTCCTCTGTGTAGTCGATTTCGCACTCGGGCTGTCTCTCAGGAATTAAACGGCTATATAAGCTTTTTCTAAGTTAATTTTAGAACTCAGAATTTTCATGTATAATAAAAATAGAAACAACGTCGTGAACTTAACGAAACTTACATTTGATACAGAAACAATGGTGAATAAAGCCCTATGATTTCTAATGGTAGAAGCTCGACTCGATTTTAGATATAATTAATAAATACATGTAATTTATAAAAAAAAAATAAAATCATACATCTTCCTAATTTACTAATAAATATAAATTTTATATCACTAAATTAAATACTATTGTGATATGAAGGTTTATAGCGATTTTGGTAATAAATTAAATTAGATTTAATATGCTCAGAAATTTATACTTAGAATCCTTAAAACAATGTCTTAATCTATATGTTAATGATCTTTGAATTAATCATGCTAATCTATTTAATCTATTTGATTATTTTCGTAAATATTATTCTATAAACAATATAGAATTATGAATGAAATTAACTCTTATCATATTTTAGTATTGTACTTTGTGCTAATATTAATAATATAAAGATTATATATGTGTTTTTTAATTAGTATTAAGCACTTCTATTAATTATGCAGTTATATCATCCCAAACATTCTATAATGTAAGTTATATTACTCTTCTCATCCCTCACTCTGTATTGGTTAATTTATATTATTACATTATTATATAAGTTAAATGTAAGAGTACTAAAGATACTATCATGTTAATAGGAGTCCCATAATTGCGGAGTGTATATGGAGACTCGCTGTCAGGCCTCTTAGATGAGGTATGTGTCATTTCCTTATCTGAAGATGTGTATTACGTACAATTGAATTTTTCGCCGGAACTCACCAAGCTTGTTTTCGAATTTTTTCGCAATAGTGGTGTAGTATTACTGTTACAATCGATGAATATCTGCTAACCCCGTCCTTAGCTCGATACGACTATAAATAAGGGAGTTGGGTATTTAATGTGTTTAATGCTTGCAGATATTAGTGCGTTGTTTAACACTATTTTCTATATTTATATGTGTGTACACGAGTCACAGAAGTCTCCGCAGCCAAGTCTACATATGTTTTTAAATTTATCTATTATTATAAGGCCGGTTATGTATATATTGTTCTTTTTTGGTTTCAATTTTGCATTAACTTTTGTATTTATTATAAATATATCTCATCAGAAATAAGAAATTACGAAAGCGATATCGTCACAAAAAATCGTTCAGATTTATATGTATTCATTTATATAGTATGAGACTTGGCTTTAGAACTTACATTCTATACAGGAAGATCGTACTGATTTAAATTTGATAAGTAGTTCTGTATATGTCTCAAGATTGTTTCGATTATAGAATGTAATTATTGAATAACTATATACGCTACTCTATCATAGACAAGTTTTTATAACGCATTTTATATATAGAACTCTCTGTACTCTGTCGTGTACTCAATGTATATACATGACACTTAAAAAGTGCTGATGTTGAAATTCCTATCTCTTAATTGTTATTTTCTTATATATATTCTTTTCGTTTAAATTAATACATTCAGGTCTCTAACAATCATTTATCAGCTGTTCTTTCGTGAAGATAGTATAGAAATATATTATGTATTATTAGGATTTGATCATTTTCAGTCAGGATTATTGAGCTTAGGAGGAAATCTATCACTATGATCGCAAGAGAGAGTACAATAGACGTAATTCTGATGTTTAGAATATGTGATTTATTCGTACGGTCAAGACTGTTACTTCCTTCTACTGAAGAAGGAAATATATTCAGAAGTTGCTTGCGACTTTTATACTCCCCAAGAAAATAGTTAGACTACATATATGTATACATTTAATAATATATATTAAGATTTTTAAATAATAATATTATTATACATTATTAGTTATAATATATTATATATAATATATATATAAAATATTATTATAATATTAATATATTAATTATATATAAATATATATATGAATATATAACTAATTAAGTATAAGTATTATTATTATTAATTAGAGAGAGAGAGCGATTGGCGAGAGAGGAGATAGATGAGAAGAGAGAGTAAGTAAGTAATGAAGAGAGAAGTAGATGACGCGAGTAACCTAAGAGGAAACTAAGAGAGAAGGTTGAGTAGATTGATAGAGAGATTCATAGCGATACTTTGTTCTTAAAAGAGTATAGAGGTGTGGACAGTAGAGTGACCGATTTGAGTAATATATTGCTTAATTCGACCTCGTCTTCGACCGAGTCTCTGATATCAGACCATCTATTATCATTCGTCCCTTATCTTATTCATTAAATAAGTATTCCTTCATATATTACTTCTCTACTCATATACTCACTATTCATCAGCTAATTAATATTATATACAGATCATCTCTATATATAATATATATTATTATATTAGAATATATAATTTAGTATATATAAGATATAAGATATAAATATATATATTATTATATTATATATTAATTACATGCATATACGGAATTTAAGTCTCAATTGTACATCTGTAATTTAATTTTATAATATATATACTACATATTAATAAATAGAATGTTTTGACAAAGAAAAAAGCAATGAACATGACATATAATGGATTAATACAATACGATTTTCATCTCTAAAAACATATGGCAGGGGTACCTAAAATAAGTTAAATTAATCTATGGCATTGAATATTTTTAAAAACACTAATTTTCTACCTGAACAAGTATTCAATAGTTTAATATTCATTTGTCCTATGGCTCCTAGCTAGCCACCATGTCATAGATTAATTTATTAATATATAGTATATTGGAAGTAATCTATGACCAAATCACTTGTCTCTTTATTGTTTTCAACACCATCAAATCACTCCATCATCTTTCATTTACTAATACATTTTAAAAGTAATCTATGACCAAGTCACTGGCTATCTGTTTTCTTCAACCAGACAGTCAATGTTACCTTTACAAAATTTTTCTTGATTCTCTTCCACACACCATCACCTTTTCCTAATAGTAATAATCTATGACCACACCACTGGTTTTCGGTTTTATTTTAAACAGTCATAAAGTTAAAGACAGTCAATACTGACAACAAAAATTTATTTCTTGATTTTCTTAAACTCTGTCACACAACACCAACACTTTTACTAATAAAACATTAATAATCTATGACCAAGCTACTGGTTTCCGGTTTTCTTCAGACAGTTATAAAGTTGGGGACAGTCAAAAGTGGCTTTACACAAATTTGTTTTCTTGATTATCTTTCGCACCATCATCTTTTCACACAGTTAATTTCAAAATACAAAAAGCAAAATGGAAAGCATAATTAAAGGTTCAATAAAACACTCAACTTTCTTTTACTTTACCTTCCATCATAATGCATTTTATTAAATCAAATTCTATACAACAAAATTATAAAAATATTTTCTTTTAAATGACTTTTCTATTTTATAATCATACAAGCGGCGTTTTTGAGATTATGCACTTGCTGTAGCAATTGGAGCCGAATTGGACAGAAAGGAACATGAAAAAGAAAGACTTCAAGAGATTAAAGAGGATAGAAACCGAGTTTGCCTCAAAAAATAGCCTAACTCTTCTCCCTTCTCTACGTAACCTCCTCTCTGATTTAATGTAAATAGTACTTGCCGATATTCACTACCGATTTGGCAAGTGTATCTGATAAATAGAAGTGACAGTAGATTTGAGATGAGATTATGCAGTGGCGAAGTATGAAGTAGATTATGATGATGTAAGTTGAATGTTGCAATGATGAGAATATGCAAGTATGATAATTCGGATTATGCATGTGGCAAGTAGATTTGAGATTAATGGAGAATTGCATATACTAATATGGGATCTAAACGATCAACAATTAATCATCTGAAGAGAGAGAGCGAGAGAAGACGAGAGTGAAGCAGAGGAGGACGAGAGAGGATGACGGACAAGTACGGAGTAGACACGAGAGATGAAGAGAGAGAAGAGACAGAGAGAGAGAGATGAGAGAGAAGAGGAGAGAAAGTAGTTAGAAAAGAAAACGAGAGAGAGGAGAGAGAGAGAGATGAGAGTCACGATCAAATAATATGACGAGAAAGAGAGAGAAGAGGAGAGTAGAAGAGAGAAGAAGGAGAGAAGAGAGAAGAGAGAGGAGAGAGAGAGACGAGAGAGAGAGAGAGAGAGAGAGCTATTATATGAATGAACGAGAGAGAGAGAGAGATGAGAGAGAGAGAGTACGTATGAGAATAAAGGGAGAAGCAGAGAGGAGAGAGAGAGAAGAGAGGAGAGAGAGAGAGGGCGAGAGAGAGAGAGAAGAGAGTGAGATTTCTAATCGAGAAGAGAGAGAGAGAGAGAGAGAGAGAGAGAGAGAGAGA
The DNA here is from genome assembly GCA_015478945.1 of Trachelipus rathkii. NCBI lineage: Eukaryota > Metazoa > Arthropoda > Malacostraca > Isopoda > Trachelipodidae > Trachelipus > Trachelipus rathkii. The sequence goes on along the minus strand of JABUQX010011888.1, from coordinate 6,478 downwards.
GAGAGAGAGAGAGACTTTCATGATGACATCTGAATCCAATTTCCAATTTGTGGATTTATAATCTCATTTGGATTTATTGTGCAAATCCTTTTCGAGTTTAAACATTTTTCAATTAGAGTTGAATGTATAAATAATTTAAATTTTAAATATTGATATATTCTTTTTACCTAAATTAACTTGACATTGTTTTTTTCCTAAATTTAACAATCCTGTAAAGTAGACCTGAAACCTGAAGAAAAAATGTATCTTTAGAAATGTATTTATTTATTCTTAAGGGTATTGAAAATAACTTTATTGAAAGAGAACACTAATAAAACTGTTTTTATTTTGTATTTTTTTTTTAAATTTAATTTAAATTTACAAGGTTTTTATATTTTGAAGAATAGATTGAGTGTTTAGGGTTTTAGTACTAGAATCGGTATTAAATGTTAAATGATCAAAATTGCTTGAAACCTTTTAAACAATTGGTGTTGCTGTGTTTTATATATATATATATATAATATATATATATATTACTATATATATATTATATATATATTATCTTTTATATATATATAATATACCTATTATATATATATACTATATATATTATAAGATATATATATATACTATATATATATATACTTATTGTACATATTACTATATATACTAAATATATATATATATAATACTATTTGCTATTTATATACTATAATATATATATATATATATATATATATATAATTCTAGGTATAGAATGAAAAACGCAAATATGATAAGAAATAAAGGAAAAAAAATGTGATAACGTGTGTGAAAGATGTTAAATATGATCGGTTCCTTTTATGCCTAAAATATGACGTCGATTTTAGAATGTATAGAAAGGGCAAAATGGGATTAAAAATAAATCATCTTTTTAAAAGGTCATTATCGTATGATGATGGTTTTGATTCTTTTGCCTTCTTCTTTGGGGCTTTCTCTATTTCTTCTTTTGGAATTCTAATACATTGCGTACACCATCTGATTCTTATCGTTTTGAGATAGTTGTTGTTGTTGTTGTTTTTGTTATTTTTGATTTTTATATAAATAGTTTTGTAAATAGAACAGTAGTTTCATTCCTAGTTAAAGTGTTTAGGCAAATGGAAATAATTATCGGTTAAAAATTAAAATACGAACACATGTTAATTATATATATATACCGTGTATATATATATATATATATACCGTTGTATATTATATATGATATATATATATATATACTACTATATATATATATATACTATATATACTATACTATATAATTATCACTATATATATATAATATCATATACTAATATATATATATATATTCCTAAATATATTAGTAATATATATATATAATATATTTATAAATACTATATAATTTATACTATATATACTTATATATATTTATAATAAGCTACTCTTAATAGAGGTTAACCAAACCCAGTTTCTCGACGTCCGAAAAAAATTGCTATCGTAATCGGTATGTTCTCTTTCGGGCTACTAGATCATCTTACCGGATAGTATGGGTACTATATCCATACCTCAAAATACCTAACCCTTAAATTTATAAAAATAACACTAAATAATACTACATAATAATTAATCTGACGTTTCAACCTTATTGCTTCATACCCCCTATCCATTATATTAGCTACTCACGTGTAATTAAATATATATATTAATATAATATATATTACATACACTATATATATAATACTATATAATATATCATAATATATATATATTATAATATAATTTATATATATAATTATATATTATAATATATACTATATATATATATATATTATATAATATATATTATATATATATATATATATATATCATGTTATAATATAACCTATTAAAAAATTCTTACCAAAGCACCCTCATAATATCTCAAAAACTACAATAGATACAGCGGAAAAGGAATACATTGTTGGGAATCCTGGTAAAATTTCAATAGATGCCAAAAATGCTAAAAAACAAAAAAAAAAAAAAAAAAAAAAAAAAAAAAAAAAAATCATATCTCAAAAACTACAATAGCTACAGCAAAAAGGAAAACATTATTATTTGGAATCCTTGTAAAAAAATTTAGTTAGGAAAATGTATTAAAAAAAAAATAAAAATACATAACATAAAATAAATAATCTGGCTATTTTTTTTTTAGGAGCATGGTACATAATATATATAATATAAATGATTTGACCTAATTCGTTTCTGACCGTTAAATGTAAGAAGGGCTCGAGCGGATCGGGAAAACAACAGGGGGGGGGGGGACCCGGGTATTTCCTTTTCTGACCATATACCCCTATTAGGGGAGGGCGGTAGAGGAAACCCCCAAGCCGATACCTCAAATAATACCAAAGCAAGAGGGGGCGTTCCTGGAGAACCCTCCCCGAGGTAGGGAATTTAGTACCGTACCACCGCCAGTTTCCCGGCAATGCCTAGAGACCCCGACTACCTGCCATCGGTGCGCGTATTATATACCCTTGGGTATTCTTTTAGTTAAAAAAAAGCAATAAATTAATAGAACAGTCTATTTATTTTTAACGGGTAACAATAAAAGTCTCGCTAAATATGGCTCTTATATATACATCATTACTGTATAATATTAAACAATAAATTTTTTAATTTAATTATTTTATTATTTTTTTACATTTTCCTATGCAAAATTTTACCAGCATTCGAAAAAGGTATTTCTTTTCGCCTGTAGCCCTATTGTTATGTTTTTGCAGATCTAAACTCTTTTTTTATTACTTTATTTTTTTTTTTTTTTTATTTTTTTATTATCATTTTCCGGAGTTTCTTTCTTATTTACCAGGATTCCAACAAATTATTCCTTTTCCCTGTAAATATCTATTTGTAGTTTCTATAGATATGAGGTCTGTAGTCTTATAAACAATTATCACCATATTATATATATCTGTTAATTAATATATATATTATCATATATTAATATATCATATTATAATAATTATATTTAATATATACTATTATTATAATTTAATTAATAAAACAAATAATATTAATATATATATTAATTAAACTATATATAAACTATACATATACTATATATATTAATACTATATATATTGTTTGTGTAAGTGTGTGTATGTATGTGTATCGTATGTGTGTGTCTGTGTGTATTGTTTTTAAGTAAAATATTATATAATATTACTATAAAATGTACTACCTTGTGCAGTACATTGCCATAGCGGAAAGATAGGTATCATGTTGACTGAAGTGGAGAATGGAGAAGGACGAAAGAGTAAGTGTTATTTTTTTTATCTTTATTCTCATTTCTTGATTAAGTAAATAAGCGCCCCAAAAGTGAGAGAAAAACTTTTTTAAGTTTTGCTTAGTCACGATCATATCAAGTTCAGAACGTCGGATGCGAAGAAGATTTACCGAAATTTCCAATACGGGACATCTGGGACAGTTATATATAATATTCCGTATTTTTAATACAACAATTTAAATAGTCTAATTAATTTGTATTTTATTTCCATCACTATATACAAGTATATATATTACGGTTATTATATAGTTATATATAATTATTATATATAATATTTAATATACACTATTACTATATATAATTATAACTATACATATTATTATACTATATACTAGTAGTATACATTTAGTACATTTAGAATACATCTAATATACTACCGTAATATATAATCACGTATATTAATAATATATTATATAACTATATATACAACTAAGCTATATATGTATATATATATTTATATAATAAATATAGTATATATATATATATATATATTAAATTATTATATATATAATTAGATATATATATTCCTATCTATATATATAGATAAAGTATATATATATAGTAATATATTATATATAATATAGGAAAATGACTATATTATATCATCATATATATCTATATCGGTATATATATTATCTTAATACATATAGCATTAATTTCAACGTCCATCATGGATAAGGAATAATAATAGTAGACTTCAACTATAAATTACTAAATATATTAACATATTAATATTTGAATATACTTATTTAAATGTATCATAATTAGTACGTTATCATATTAATATATATATGAATTAATATAATATTATACTATATTAATATGATATCAACTTATATTATTATAGTCTGAGTTAGGTGGGCATATCTTCGCTTTATCGATTATGATGGCGTGATATCATTAATTCTTATAGTACGATAACAATCTCTACGTGAAAATACCTTGGTTCTAATCCATAATATAGTAAAGTGTGTATCTCTGTGTTTTTGCTAATAGTTGAGTGTTATCAGCATAGGCTCACTTATACATTTGAGACGCACCGTACGCGATAAGAGAGAGAAACATGTAACGATCACTGGATTAATCACTCCACTGAGGCAGAAGAGCTTTGAATCTTTTACACTCACATAGGCATAATTTCAACTAGGGAATATCGCCTTCTAAGTGAATTAGGTTGTCCATTATATTGGCGACGAGAGTGTATTTGCTATTATCACTTATCATACGATAACCCGCGAATGTAATCCATGTCAGGTGTTTTCAATTACAATGTTATAATAGAGTACGAGCATCATGTATCAGTAGAGTATATCCTCGCATCGACTGTTACAATTACGCCCACAACGAATATAACCGTAATATTTTGTCCTAACTGGGCGCGAAGTTACTGTTCTGACACGGATGCAAACCATGTGGGTCCTCTGGTACCATACTGTGGCCTCTATAACTCACTACAGAGTTAATTTTATAATTAAATTTATATTTCTTAAATACGCACAGCAGGATTAAAATGTAAATTTATTTACCATTATTTTCAAGCACAGTAAGCTGTGTCGTATAATACTAACTCCCCATCTTCTCCCTGTGAAGGAGAAAGTCAACAGATTTATCAAATTTACAAATCGCCGCTTACTACTCTTGTTCAAACAACCGATAAATAAGTACTGGAGCCTCAAGGAAAGGTTATTCTCCGGAGAGGAGTATTAAATTACTAATACAATGCTCTCCAAGTTAGAAGGACTTAAGCACCGCCCTCTACTTCTTCCTTTCAGTTAATATTCTCTATGTGCGTTCCTCCCTGTGCTCCGGCACTCTTGTTCCTTGCTCAGTACCTATATGCGTATAGCCTCGCGTATCTGCCATTATTCTTTTATCTTTCGTGTGTGGCAATGCCGGTCACTTCCCTTAGCAGTGTCCTTTGCACTAACTCTATATCCCACCTAACCCAGCTTCAGAGTCATACCCCTATCACCGTAACTATTATTATTACTTTATTTCCTTATTATTTATTATTATTATTTTAATTATTATTTAGAATTTTTTAATTTAATTTTTAGTTTTAAATCATGTAAAGTTCTAATTATTTAATTTATAATTATTTATTATTAATTATACTATATAATCTAATTATTTTTATATTTTATTATTATTATTATTATATCTATTATTATTTATTATTCATTAATTATTATTATTATTGATTGCATTAATTAATATTATATTATTATTTATTATTATTATTATTATTATTATTTGTTATCATTATTATATATTATTATTTATTGATTCTTATGTATTTTGTATTTATTTTTCATTTTGTTAGTTTTAGGTTTTTTAAATTGTTGTAATGTATTATAATATAATATATATATATATTATATATACTACTACTATATATAGTAACTTAATATATACTATATATATATAATATCTAATTATATATATACTTATATATTATATATTAATATATATATATATATATATATATATACTATATATATATATTATAAATTTCTATATATATATATTATATATATATATTATATATATAATTATATTATATAACTATTTAATAATACTACTATATCATGATATTAGGGATGTCTACCGATTACCAGTAAATGAGGCCGATACCCGATACCGATAACGATACTCTATTTTTTTTAACCGATACCGATACGATACCGATACCGATACCGATACTTTTAATTGATATAAATAAATACACTAATAAAAGAGAGAACATTTGTTTACTGCTATGCAACTCAGTTTAATTCCCTGTACAACCAATTCTTAGTCATTTATATTTCATATTTGGTTGTGCCCAAGTATAAATTTATTTTACTAAAATAACCGAATGTATTTTAATTATTTAGAGGAATAATAAATGCATATTATAATATTTAATAACTTTTCTTATGTTCGTGTTTACTCATAAAAAATATTTCATTTCCATTTCTCGTCAATAAGTAAGTATTAACAAAGGTTAGCTACTAGCTTTTTGTTTTAACATATTACAATTTACAAGAAGAACTTAACTAGCTATGTACAATATAAAGAATAAAACATAATGGAAGAATGAGGACCTCCCATATTAAAATCAGCTGAAAGACTAAATAAAAAAACTGCTATTATTCAAATCATGACATAAATGAATTAATTACTATCTCCTTTAAGATA
>JABUQX010011886.1:100000-102500 GCA_015478945.1 Trachelipus rathkii | reverse complement strand
ACACAACTCCAAATACGTTAATTCCTCATTTTAGCAATTCTTCTCACTAGGGTTGTCGGTCTTAACACATTGTACCTTACTCTTACTCCAGACCATAGTTTCATTACTATACATTAACACGTGTAACAACATATCATTTAAATCTTAGCCCACTCAAGACTTTGTTCATTAACATCCACCAAGGATTTAATTGCACCTGCCACCTTCCTACCATTCACAACTTTCCTACTACACTCTGCATCATCCGTTCCCTTTTCATCCAACATATATCTTAAATATTTAAACTCAGAAACCTATTCCCATTGCTTAACAACATCTAACATGACTTCACAAAGCGGTCACTCCTCACCCACTACCATAACCTTACTCCAATAACAATATATTAAAAAAAGGTAAAAAATACACATTTATCTGCGCCATGAAACTCATAAGGTAATATATATATATATATATATTTCTTGAGAAGAAGGTATTTGAGAGCTTGCATTTACAAAATACCAAAATAGAACTTAATTGTGAAGGGTCTTCAATTATTATTTTTTTAATTTCCTTTAATGCAGTATACTTACTCCTTAATTATCTGTTAAGTAATCATGTAATGTATTATAAAATTTCATTAGGGGCTGTTAAGTTAGATAAGATGAATGATTATGATTTTTTTTTTATTTAATTTATAAAAATTATCTAAAGTTATAAGAGTTATCTTCTAAAGATTTATGATACCTTGAAGTATCTATCGATGTGCACAAATTGTAAAAATTTCTTATATGTTGAGTAAATGAGATACAAATTTAATGTATTATTTGTTTAAATACATTAATTATTCTTTTAATAATAAATATTCAGAAAAAAAATGTTCAAAACCTAAGGACAGTAAATTCAAATATGTTTTAAACACGCATGTAAGGTTTCTCTGCACACAAAGTTCATTTTCTAGTAATTTTTATAGTACTCATATAAGTAGTTTAATATTCATAATTTAAATTTATATTACATAACAGTGTCATAATTGTATCACAACAATATTAAAATGAGAGTAAATTGGTTAACTATGGTAGAGAAAAAAAAATTGGAATATTTTGAATGTTTTCTGAAATTCAAAATCATTTCATACTTCTCTTGTTAAAGAGATTTAACATATGATATGCGTTTTAATTTTTCCAAAGTAAATTTTAAATTATTAAGTAAAATATTTTTAAAGAATCTTTTGTTGTTTTCAATAAATTTCGTATATTAAGCTGAAAAAATGTAGTTTTGGAATAGGAAGAGGCTAATTTTTAATGGTTTATTGTTAAAAACAAGAGTAATTTCTAAGGGTAAGGGTACGAAATTATCTTCCGATAATTTTAACCAATTAACTAAAAACTTCTGATAAACTGTAAATTTTTTACTAAAATGTGCTAGTGTTTTAATAGCTAAAACTCTATTTAATCTGACTATATTTGAAAGAGGTCAGCAGGCATATTTGAATCCCATTATGGGAACGAGTGTACTCACGTGCACTTGTGCGAACACTTCTGCTCTAAGTAAAAAAAGACAAATCAAAATCAAATTTGTTGGAGACTAGCCCAAATGGACGACAGGAAAATAGGTAGACAGGAAAAAAAAGGTCGACACAACATAAAGAAAAATTTTCCTGTACAGCCCGCCGCAGGCTTTAGGTTAGGTTAGGTTAGGTTACGTTACGTTAGGTTACGTTAGGTTACGTTAGGTTTTGTTGGATTCGTTAGAGAAACTCTAAAGGTTAGGTTAGGTTAGGTTAGTATAGGTTAGGTTAGTTTAGTTATATATAATTAAGGAAGGTTAGTTAGGTTAGGTTAGGTTACTATTTATATATAACTCTAAAGGTTAGGTTAGGTTAGGTTACTTAACCTTACTTTACATTAGGTTAGGTTAGGTTTTGTTGGATTCGTTAGAGAAATTCTAAATAACCAGCTTTTTTTATTTTTTACAAATGCGACTCTTTTTCCTGTCGATCATGTATTTGGGTATAGGTCCAACTTGTTTGTTTGTCTATAATTTTGTTTTCCATTGTATACCATAGAATTTAATCCTTATTCTTCAATAGAAGCCATAAACTAAATACTTTTTAATGGCTTTACTTACTATGAAGTAAAGATTAATTTGAATTAATTATAACAATAATAGTTGTTTAATTAAGATAATGAAGAAGAAGCTTCTAATTTCACCTAATGGTCTTAGTTTTGGATAATAATTAGTAAAATCAAATTCTAAAGAAAATTTCCTTATCGATATATATATATATATATATATATATATATATATATATATATATATATATATATATATATATATATATATATATATATATATATATATATTATTATATATATAAATATTATTATATTTTTTTTATTATTATTTTTTATATATATATATATATATATATATATATATATATATATATATATATATATTATATATATATTATTATTTTTAATATATTTATATGTATATATATTTGTATAAATATATATAT
>JABUQX010011886.1:85000-90000 GCA_015478945.1 Trachelipus rathkii | reverse complement strand
ATTTGATTTACTATATATATATATATATATATATATATATATATATATCTACAAGAGTAAAGTACGCAAATAAATATATATATATATATATTATATATAAGCGTAATGTACGCAACTTCTGACGTCACAGTCAAACGTGACCCATGAAGAGTCTGACGTTGGACTATGACGTCACGCGCTTCAGGTATATCTACATACGAACGAAGCTCCTTTTGAATGTATCTTTCATATATATATATATATATATATATATATATATATATATATATATATATATATATATATATATATATATATATATATATATATATATATATATATATATATATATATATATATATATATATATATATATATTACCTTAAAAATATATTTATTTTGTTGAATCATATCAATGACCAATGGCGGTCTAGAAGTGATGTATTCTTTCTTTGTGTGTTGATGAAAATTTACGTTTGAAAAGGAACTCCGAAATATGACTATGTAGTTTACAAATTTGTAATACACTTATACGATGATTTTCAAAAAAGGTACCTTTAAACTATGAATCTGAATAACGACAATTAACATTAGGTTTTGTAATACCGTTTATTATAACTGCTAGCCTTTCACTGTTAAAAATATCTTTCTTAGCATTAAACCACATAGATTGCTTACAGTTTTTACAATCTTTATTACTGCAAATAATATGTTCATACAGAAATGTAAATAATTTATTATTATTTTCACACAATATAAGGAATGAATTTAATGTATGTTCACATATAGAACAAAAATTGGATTCGGCAACATCACTACAACACGAAACCATGGTCAAACAGCTACTAAGTACTAATTTAACGTAACGGCTTCTAAGAGAAAATAAAGGGAATTCGGTGGTTTTATATATTATTTGTTTTAAAGTTTGAAAATCGGTAAGGTTATTATGATAAGTTTTGTTAAGTAGACACAGACTTACTGTGCATACTTAACAAAACTTATTATAACCTAAACTTATTGTTCATAAACAGAATTCAAACATTTAAAAAAAATGGTAGAGTGAATATATTTAAATATGAGAGATTTGGTATACTTTTTTTAAACATCTTAAATGGGGACGAAAGATATTAAAAAAGAAAAAGAAAACGATAATCGGAATTCGTCTAACTACGCTAATCTCAACTATTGCCATATATATATATATATATATATATATATATATATATATATATATATATATATATATATATATATATATATATATATATATATATATATATATATATATATATATATATATATATATATATATATATATATATGGTAATACTGTAGACAGCGACCCACACATTTTGAGACCGAAAATTTTCTAAGTTCAAAAAAATTTCTAAGTTCAGAAAAGTTAAGTTAAGTTTTTAAATGTAAAATGTTTAAATGTAAAAAGTAAAAAGTAAAAAGTAAATGCACAAAACTAACACGAAATCCGTTACCAGGTGAATGGAAAGCAACGGTGGATTGTTATGATTTACAGAAGCTTTTAAGTTAATTTTAGAAGCTTTAGAGGAAGTTGATATATGATCAAGAAATTGAATTTTGTTAAAAAAAAAACTTAAAATCTAAAATGTAAAAAGTGAAATGTAAAATGTAAAAAGTAAAATGTAAACTCTAAAATGTAAAATGTAAATGTAAGATGTAAAATGTAAAAAGTAAAATGTAAAATGTAAAATGTAAAAAGTAAAATGTAAAATGTAAAATGTAAAAAGTGAAATGTAAAATGTAAAAAGTAAAATGTAAACTCTAAAATGTAAAATGTAAATGTAAATGTAAATGTAAATAAACAAGTGTAAATGTAAAGCAAATGTAAAATGTAAAATGTAAAATGTAAATGTAAAATGTAAAGTAAATAAACTCTAAATGTAAATAAATGTAAGATGTAAATGTAAAATGCAAAAGTAAAATGTAAAATGTAAAATGCAAAATGTAAAATGTAAAAGGTAAAATGTTAAAAGTAAAAAGTAAAGAGTAAAAAGTTAAAAGTAAAATTTAAATGTAAAATGTAAAATGTAAATGTTAAATATAAAAAATGAAAAAAGTAAAAGTAAAATTTAAAAAGTAAAAAGTAAAAAGTAAAAAGTAAAAAGTAAAAAGTTAAAAGTAAAAGTAAAAAGTAAAAATTAAAAGGTAAAAGTAAAAATTAAAGGGTAAAAAGTAAAAAGCAAAAAGCAAAAAGTAAAATGTAAAAGTAAAAGTAAAATAAAGTATAAATAAATGTAAAATGTAAAATGTAAAAAGTAAAAATCAAAAAGGAAAAAGCAAAAAAAAGTAAAAAGTAAAAAGTAAAATGTAAAATGTAAAAAAACGTAAAATGTAAAATGTAAAATGTTAAATGTTAAATGTAAAATGTAAAATGTAAAATGTAAAAGTAAAAAGTAAAAATTTAGTAAAAATGTAAAAAGTAAAATGTAAAATGTAAAATGTGAAAAGTAAAAGTGAAAAGTAAAAAGTAAAATGTAAAATGTAAAAAGTAAAATGTAAAAAGTAAAATGTAAAATTTAAAAAGTAAAAAGTAAAAAGTAAAAAGTAGAAAATAAAAAGTAAAATATTAAAAGTTAAATTTAAAATGGGAAATGTAAAATGTAAAAAGTAAAGAGTAATATGTTAAATGTAAAATGTAAAATGTAAAATGTAAAAGGTAAAAAGTAAAAAGTAAAAAGTAAAAAGCAAATGGAAAAAACTAACACAAAATCCGTTACCAAGTGGATGGAAAGTAACGATGAATTGTTATGATTTACAGAAGCTTTTAAGTTTATTTTAGAAGCTTTAAAGGAACTTGATATTTGATCGAGACATTGAATTTTGTTCAAAAACCTCAAATCTTTTGAAACTTGTAAAATGTAAATGTAAAATGTAAAATGAAAAGTAAAAAAAATAAAAAGTAAAAAGTAAATGTAAAAAGTAAAATGTAAAATGTAAATGTAAAAAGTAAAAAGTAAAAAGTAAAAAGTAAATCGACAAAACTAACACGAAATCCGTTACTAGGTGGATTGAAAGTAACGATGGATTGTTATGATTTACAGAGGCTTTTAAGTTAATTTTAGAAACTCTAAAGGAAGTTGATATATGATCAAGAAATTGAATTTTGTTCAAAAACTTCAAATATTTTGAAATATGTAAAATGTAAAATGTAAAAAGTAAAATGCTAAATGTAAAATGTAAACTGTAAAATGTAAAAAGTAAAATGTTAAAAATAAGTAAAATGTAAAAGTAAAATGTAAAATGTAAATAAAAAGAAAAATGTAAAAAATAAATGTAAAATGTAAAATGTGAAAAGTAAAAAGTAAAAGGTAAAAAAGTAAGAGGTAAAAAGTAAATAGTAAAATGTAAAAATTAAAAAGTAAAAAGTAAAATGTAAAATTTAAAAAGTAAAAAGTAAAAAGTAAAAAGTAAAAGTAAATGGACAAAACTAACACGAAATCCGTTACCAGGTGGATAGAAAGTAACGATGGATTGTTATGATTTACAGAAGCTTTTAAATTAATTTTAGAAGCTTTAGAGGAAGTTGATATATGATCAAGAAATTGAATTTTGTTCAAAACCTTCATATCTTATGAAATTTGTAAAATGTAAAATGTAAAATGTAAAATGTAAAATGTAAAATGTAAAATGTAAAATGTAAAATGTAAAATGTAAAATGTAAAAAGTAAAAAGTTAAGAGTAAAATGTTAAATGTAAAATGTAAAATGCAAAAATGAGAAATGTGAAATGTAAAAAGTAAAAAGTAAAATGTAAAAATTAAAAAGTAAATGGTAAAAAGTAAAAAGTTAATAGTAAAAAGTAAAATATTAAATGTAAAAAGTAAAAAGTAAAATGTAAAATGTAAAATGTAAAAAGTAAAATGTAAAATATAAAATGAGAAATGTGAAAAGTAAAAAGTAAAAAGTAAAAGGTAAAATGTAAAAATTAAAAAGTAAAAGGTAAAGTAAAAAGTTGAAAGTAAAAAGTAAAATATAAAATGTAAAAAGTAAAAAGTAAAATGTAAAATGTAAAAATGTAAATGTAAAATGTAAAATGTAAAATGTAAAATGTAAAATGTGAAAATGTAAACAAATGTAAAAGAAAAAATGAAAGTAAACTAAAAAGGAAAGCAACTGCAAAATGGTAAGTGAAACAAAACCCTTATTAGACACGTACGAGTAAAAGTAAAGTAAAAGTAAAAAGTAAAAAGTAAAAAGTAAAAAGTAAAGTAAAAGTAAAAAGTAAAAAGTAAAAAGTAAAAAGTAAAATGTAAAAAGTAAAATGTAAAATGTAAAATGTAAAATGTAAAATATAAAATGTAAAATGTAAAATATAAAAGTAAAAGTAAAAAGTAAAAATGTACAGTGGTTCCCAATTATTTACGCTGTGCCAATAAGATTCTCATGTGTTGTCCTACACATTAGTGTGAACAGAATTGATGGCGCAATGACCCTGGGTATTCTTGTGTAGCTGCTTCACATAAGGCTACTTGATTTGTGCACATTTGGATATCTACTGTTTTCTTCTGCAAGAAATTGTACACTAACTCTGTTTTAATAAAAATTTCTTGAAATACAAACAAATAAAATACAAAATTAAATTCAGACAATTTGTTCTTAAAAATTTCTGCTTGATGCCTTGTTTTGCCAGACTTGTCGTCCATTTTCATAAGCTCCTTAAAAGCCTCAATTAATTTAACCCTTTCAGAGGAAAGAGCTGTTAAAAGTTTTGCATGTGAATTCCATCGTATAAAACTGTTAGTAGGTATTCGCTTTCCCACAATTTTATCAAGAATTGCAGTTATTTTTGTTGATTGGTGAAAAAAAACAGGTATTTCATGCAAGGTGCCAAAAATGTCATTAACATCTTTAATATTACGGCAACTGTGCTGTAATACAAGATTTAGGCGGTGAGCTAAACAATGTGTGAAAAGAGCATATGGGGCATGGTTACGAATTTGTGCTTGAACTCCATTCAATTCAGATGACATAACGCTAGCCCCATCA
>JABUQX010011886.1:67500-72500 GCA_015478945.1 Trachelipus rathkii | reverse complement strand
TCAATATATTCCGCACAAAATGTCTGCAATCTATTATTGTTCTTTTTACAATAAGTTCATTAGGATTATTTTAGAATATTTTCCTCCAACTTCTCTAAATGTTAAGAAGAAGAAACTATGATTTTGTAATTGTTATTTGTTCTGTTATCAAAATTCAATATCGAGAGAGTCATTCAAGTTTTTTATTCCTGTTATAATTTAGAAAACATGTTTAAGTTTGCTCTTAAGTGAGCCAAAATGAATGTTGAAGGTAAGAAGATGCGGAAATTAATGAATTCAAATAAATGAATTTATAATGAGTTCTTATACTTTAGGAAAAATTTTTAATCTTGAGTAGATGCACCAGTGTTTGGTAGATGTTGTACGAATACATACATACATACATACATACATACATACATACATACATACATACATACATACATACATACATACATACATACATACATACATACATATATACATATATACATATATACATATATACATATATATACATATATATATATATATATATATATATATATATATATATATATATATATATATATATATATATATATATATATACTCTCTATATATATATATATATATATATATATATATATATAGAGAGAGAGAGAGAGAGAGAGACAGAGACAGACAGACAGACAGACAAGACAGACAGAGGATAAACCCTTGTGAATGGTAAATGAATGAATTCAAATCATTTAAAATCCAGAGATATGAAAAGAAACTATTTACCAGTATTTATTTACAGGAACAAATCAATTTAAATTTAATACGATTTATTTCAGAATTTAATTGATTGTAATGTTTTCAAAGCTATGAATAACCTAAGACAGAATGAATATATATATATATATATATGTATATATATATATATATATATATATATATATATATATATATATATATATATATATATATATATATATATATATATGTAGAACTCTCTTTGGAGTTTTACTCAAAAAGAATCGAACCATATATATATATATATATATATATATATATATCTATATTTTTATATACTCTTTCTACTTATATATTTGTATTTATTTAACTTATATATATATATATATAACTCATATATATGGATACCACTGCTATATAACCTTATATATATGTATATATATATATATATAACCTTAATATAACATATATAATATATATATATATATATATATATACTCTATATATATATATATTATACTTATATATATATATATATATATATATAACTATATATATATATATATATATATATATATATATATATATATATATATATATATATATATATATATTTTATATCACAAATGCTTTGCCACCTCAAAAATAAATATTAATGTTAGAATTATTCAAAATTCTATTCTAAACAGCTTTAGTATAATGCTAAAATAAAAGTTTTTGTATTTTTATTAATAATAGAGCAACGCAATTATGTCATTTGTGTCACTTGTGTCACTTGTACTTGTGTCACGCGTGTGTCATTTGTGTCACTTGTGTCACTTGTGTCACTTGTGTCGCGTGTGTCATTTGTGTCACTTGTGTTTGAAGTCGTCGTTCGAGGCTCTTTCAATTTTAAGGGCTGTTAACGTGTCTACTTTATGTTTTATAGAGATAAAATTGATAAAAGGTAAAGATTTGTTTATGGAAATTTACCCCGCTATTGGGGGGTTGTGGGGAATATATATATAATTTATATATATATATATATATATATATATATATTATATATATATATATATATATATATATATATATATATATATATATATATAAAGACGGGCCTGATCTTGCTAGGCCAGTTAGGTGACCCGGTAGGGCCTCCGTTGCCAACAATAACTTCAGAGACAGTCAAATTCTAAAAAAAAAAAAAAATTCAAATGGGTTTCATACTTTCACTCTATGCTGCAATGGTCTTTTAAACTGTGTAATGTCGTTTTAAGCATTTAATCTAAATATGAGAGTTATGGAAACGTTTTGGTTAGTAAAATGCATGGACGTGGATGGATTTTCTAGCTAGCAATATAGTTATTGTGGTAACTTACTCCATATCTGAGAATGGGAAAAATATTATATATATTTATATATATATATATATATATATATATATATATATATATATATATATATATATATATATATATATATATATATATATATATATATATATATATATATATATATATAAATATATAAGAGCTATCCGAAACGGTGTAATACCCGCAATTGGATATATGGAATTGAGGATCAACTGAAATACTCCACTGCAATGCAGTTCTTAGTGGCTTGTCTTTTATATCAATTGTTTTCAAATCCTGTTACAACTCTAAATTCTCTAACATCTTAAACTTCAAAATAGAGCACTTTCATTTGTCTTTTTTTTTCTCTGAAATATTCATCACTGTAAATTCCTTTCTTGTAGATCTCAAGATACAGCTCGTAAAATCATTTACCATTTTTCTATCCACAGTAACCAAGACCAGATGATGCAGCTTCCTTTCTGCAGTCCTGATCTTCTTGGAAATAAGTAAACAAACTAGATCTTTTGTTAACTTTCAATATTTCTCCTTTTATTGTTAAATACATTATTTCTTGGTACCTCCGATCACCTTATTTCTATATGCTGTTCTATTTCTTGAAGTTATCTGGAGAAAAGACCTAGATCTTAAGAGAGGAAATATTTTTTGGCACTTAAGTATTGCTAACTGATCAGACTTGTGATCGTACCCTGTGATCTCCTCACAGCTGTGACTTTAATTATAATGATAAATCCTTCCGCATTAGAGAACATCGGAGTGTGCAGAATGCATAACTGAGGCGATTTTTTTCCTTGCATGGCAGCGTACATTCAGTTTAAGCCTTTGTTTAACTGTTATTGTGATATTCAACTCAGGAACGCTGCCTTAAGAAGCTACTATTGTTTTCAAATAAATGAAGCACAAACAATTTATATTTCATCTGGGAAATGAGGAAAACCTAGCCTCAGTGAAATTAAAAATTCTTTTCTCCGAAAAAATTCAATTAACTTTTTGATTCCTCTTTTTCACACAATCTTCGCAACCTCAATCTAGTTTTTTTGAAGGCACATTTTCTGTTTTATTATAAACGTAAATTCTTCGAACAAACCTCTGATTATACTTCCATTTTGGACTGTTACATTGATATTCCTCTTTCTTCACGTCCTTCCAACTCACCTATGACTAACATTTTAATTTACTTCAAAAAATTTATTTTAGCTTTCTCGGAGTTTAAAACTAAGAAGGTGTATGGTTCTGATGAGATAATATCCATTCTGTTTTTCAAACCTAATGCCTCAGAACTTGCACCCTGCATTAGTAAACTGGTTCTTACCTGCCTATAAAACCCAATTCTTGTTCTTGCACGCATCGTGCGCTTTTTCAATGTTTCAAAAAGTGAACTTCGTTCAAGTCTCTAACTATAGTCCAATCGCTTTTACCTCTTAACAAGAAGATTTGGAAATAATTTAACTATTTTAACTATTTTTTAACTCTTAAATCGTCAATATGACATCCGTCAGGAGCGCTCGACTTGTGATCTTCACTACCTTCTCTCTAACTCTTGCTGCTGGAATTTCAGTATATCTCTTGCAGTGGTGTTGGACTTCTCGAAAGTCTTTGATAGAGCATGACAGAATCGATTCCTTCTTAAAGTAGCTATTCTTTTCTCAGCAATATTTTCTCTGATTTCCATGCCGTTCCATTGTAGTTGTTGTACATGACCATCGCGCATCTTTCCAATTTATAAATAATGGTTTCCTCTGTTCAGTCTTATCCCAAACTCGTCTACTTTTCATTAATGACAATTCTATTAATTTACTGCATACATACTCTAATGCTGATGATTCCCCACTTCGTTTCTCCATTCACTTTGAAATACATCCCACACAACATGAAATTGCCTCTACTATTGGAGGACGGTCTTGGAGCAAATGATTTCTGATCTTCGCCGTCTTTCTAATTGTGGGATGGAGAACATGGTCTCTTTCAATGCCTCTAAAACACTCAGTTTCTCCATCTATCTTCTCAATAAAATCTTCCACACAGCTATAACATCATATTTGAAAACACACAACCTAAGTCTTTCCCTTTCTTAATATTATTGGAAGGACAATATTATTACTCAGTAAACAAGTCCCTAAGCGGTTAGGAGTTCTGTGTAGTCTTCGAATTTTCTCTCCTCTGTATACTGGCGTTGTCCATTCTTGTATTGTGCTTGAATCACATGATTGTGATGGTTTCACTTACAAAGTCCTTCTTAAAAAGAGAGGGTGGAGTCTTAGAAATTTCCCATTTCAACACTCCAACTCTCACTAAACCTCTCCAAAATCTTTCTGGCCGAAGAACTGTTGCACTATTCCGCTTCTACTTTTACTGTACTTCCGAACTCTATAATTAATCTCTATTTTTATTCTAGTTTGTGAAATAGTATTTGAAGTCTGGAACGGACTTCATTATACCATCCCCATTTCTCATAACTTTAACACTCTTAAATGCCATACATCGGCTCATGAAGGCTTTTAGTTTCGTGAAAATGAAATTGGTTGCTCCAACCATAGTGAAATTCATGTATACCTCTGACATTTCCAACCAGAGATGGCGATATATATATATATATATATATATATATATATATATATATATATATATATATATATATATATATATTATATATTTTTTTATTTATATATATTTTAAAAATATATATATATATACTTTCTCTTCTTCTTTGCTATACTATATATATATATATGTATATATATATAGACCGTTGATGGCAATAATGGTGTCACATTTATTTTATGCAAATCTGACTTTTGCAACCAATGGATATCTTTTTCCATCATTCTATTTTGTGACTTTAAGTAAGTTATGCATTAATAAATATTTTTACTTCCATTTTTGAAAAATATTACCTCAAGGGACTTTATCATCAATAAATAACCAACTACGAGCATTTGTAGTATTACA
>JABUQX010011886.1:47500-52500 GCA_015478945.1 Trachelipus rathkii | reverse complement strand
AATATTTTTTTAGGTGAAAAATTTAATGCCAGAAGACGTACTGAACAATTTTCAAATAGTGCAGAATCCTTAATCGGATCCGGATCCGGATCCGGTCGGAGCCGGAGTCGAAGTGGGAGCGAGTAGACCGGTGCCGAAGTTTGATTTTTTTCGAACAAATAATTTCTATACGTTCAAGAGAAAAATTTATTGCCACAAGAAGTGCTGAACAATTTTCAAATAGTGCAGAAACCTTAGTTGGATCCGGATCCGGAGCGGGAGCCGGATTCGGAGCCGGATTCTGGGTATAAATTTTTTTTAAGAAAATTTTTTTTTAGATGAAAAATTTTGTTGCCAGAAGACGTTCTGAACAGTTTTCAAAAATTGAAGTAAATCGTTTAGTCTGCTCCGGACCGGATTCGGAGCCGGAGTCGAAGTCGGAGTCAGAGTCAGAGCCGGTGCAATAGTATAAATTTTTTCAGAAGAATATTTTTTTAGATGAAAAATTTATTGCCAGAAGTCGTGCTAAACAATTTTCAAATAGTGCAGAAACCTTAGTCAGATCCGGAGCCGAAGGTGAAGTCGGAGCCGGAGCCGGAGCCGGAGCCGGAGCCGGAGCCGGAGCCGGAACCTGGGTATGAATTTTTTTCAAAAAATATTTTTTAGGTGAAAAATTTAATGCCAGAAGACGCACTGAACAATTTTCAAATAGTGCAGAAACCTTAGTCAGGTCCGGATCCGGATCCGGATCCGGATCCGGATTCAGAGACGGATCCTGGGTTTAAATTTTTTCAAGAAATAATTTTCTTAGATGAAAAATTTATTGTCAGAAGACTTGCTGAACAATTTTCAAATAGTTCAGAATCCTTAATCGGATCCGGATTTGGAGTGCAGAGCCGGATTCAAAGTCGGAGATGAGTCGGGAGCCAGAGTATGATTTTTTCGAAAAATATTTTTTTAGGTGAAAATTTTATATATAGAAGACGTGCTGAACAATTTTCAAATAGTTCAGAAACCTTAGTCGGAGCCGGAGCCGGAGCCGGAGCCGGAGCCGGAGCCGGAGCCGGATCCTGGGTATGAATTTTTTTTTAAAAATATTTTTAGGTGAAAACTTTATTGCCAGAAGACGTACTGAACAATTTTCAAATAGTTCAGAAACCTTAGTCAGATCCGGAGCCGAAAGTGAAGTCGGAGCTGGAGTAGGAGCCGGAGCTGGAGTCAGAGCCGGAGCCTGGGTATGAATTTTTTTCAAAAAATATTTTTTTAAGTGAAAAATTTAATGCCAGAAAACGTACTGAACAAATTTCAAATAGTGCAGAAACCTTAGTTGGGTCCGGATCCGGATCCAGATTCGGAGCCTTATCCTTGGTATAAATTTTTTCAAGAGATAATTTTCTTAGATGAATAATTTATTCCAGAAGACTTGCTGAACAATTTTCAAATAGTGCAGAATCCTTAATCGGATCCGGATTCGGAGTCGGAGCCGGAAGTCGAAGTCGGAGCCGGAGTATGATTTTTTTCGAAAAATATTTTTTTTTTTGTGAAAAATTTATTGATAGAAGAAGTGCTGAACAATTTTCAAATAGTTCAGAAACCTTAGTCAGATTCGGAGCCGGATCCTGGATATGAATTTTCTTTCAGAAAATACTTTTTAGGTGAAAATGTATTGCCAGAAGACGTGTTGAACAATTTTCAATTAGTATAGAAACCTTAGTCGGATCCGGAGCCGGATCCGGAGCCGGGTCCTGGGTATGATTTTTTTTTTAAGAAATATTTTTTTAGGTGAAAATTTTATTGAAAAAGATGTGCTGAACAATTTTCAAATAGTGCAGAACCTTTTGATGGACTCCGGACCGAAAGCAGATCCCGCGCAGTCGGATACCGGAGCCGAATCTTGCTTATAAATATTTTTCAAGAAATATTTTTTTAGTTGAAAAATGTATTGCCAGAAGACTTGCTGACTAATTTTCAAATAGTTCAAAAACCTTAGTCGGATCCGGAGTCGGAACCGGAGCCGGGGTTAGAGCCGGATCCTGTTTATAAATTTTTATAAGAAATATTTTTTTAGATGAAAAATTTATTGCCGGAAGACCTGCTGAACAATGTTCAAATAGTGCAGAAACCTTAGTTGGATCCGGATCCGGAGTCGGAAACGGAGCCGGATTCTGGGTATAATTTTGTTCCTATAAATATTTTTTTGGTGAAAAGTTTATTGCCAGAAGACGTGCTAAACAATTTTTTCAAATAGTGCAGAAACCTTAGTCGGATCCAGCGCCGGATCTGGAGCCGCAGCCGGAGTATGAAACGGAACCGGATTCTGGGCATAAATTTTTTTCAAAAAATATTTTTGTATGTGAAAAATTTATTGTCAGAAATACTTGCACAATTTCTCAAAACAGATGCAGAAAACTATAGTCGGAGTTTGGAGCGGAGCCGGAGCCGGAGGAAAAATAATTATTAATTTTTCTTTGGGTTGTAAAAGAAAGATATCAAAGGCATTGAAATGATTCAATTGAAAAAGATTATAGTATATATATATATATATATAGTATATATATATATATATATATAATATATATATATATATATATATATATATATATATATATATATATATATAATATATATATAATATAATATGGAATTGGGCTATGAAAAGAATCAGAGGTGGGGTAGGTAGCAAGGGTAGATGGTGTAGAGCTAAATGGGAGAATGAAAGAGATGGAGGGTGCCCTACCTTATTACTATGTGGAATGATTTAGTTAGTGTGGCGAATCTGAAATAGCTTTGAGGGGATTAGTAGAGAGATATCGCAGCGCAGCGTAAAAAGGAGGGGTTTGAAAGTAAACGTAGAATAGAGTAAGGTTATGGTTTTGAGTGAGGATAGTTCTCTGTGTAAAGTTATGTTAGATGGTGAGCAGCTGGAACAAATGTCTGAGTTCAAATATTTAGGATATATGGTGGATGAAAAGGGAACGGATGATGCAGAATGTAGTATGAAAGTTGTGAATGGAAGGAAGATGGCTGGTGCAATTAAATCCTTAGTGGATGCAAAGGAAATAAGTCTTGAGTGTGCTAGGGTCTTACATGACGGTATGCTATTACCTGTGCTAATGTATAGTAGTGAGACTATGGTCTGGAATAAGAGTACAGATATAAAGTATAGATATAGAACTTCTGCTGGGGTTACACGGCATTTTGATGGGTTGCTCCTGGGTTACAGGAGCAACCAACCAAAGTCAAGCCACGCCGACATGGGCACAAGATGCTTGTTGTGATAAATTTGCAATAATAAGACGATGAAAAATTTCACTCGTGCCAGGACTCGAACCATCGACAACAGCGTCACCGTTAGACAATGTACAGGAGGCTCTACCACTATTGCGATCCGCCTCTCCAGAAAAAGAAGCATCTCGGAAGTTTTCAAATTTCTTGCTTCGATATCACTGCTTTGAAACTCGATATTTATTCAAATCCATAGAAGGGTGGTTGGAACCCCTGCTGGGGCTAAACGGCATTCTGCTAGTTTGCTCCCGTGTTACAGGAGCAACCAACCAAAGTCAAGGAACGCCGACATGGGCACAACATGCTTGTTGCGACAAATTTGCAATAATAAGACGATGAAAAATTTCACTCGCGCCAGGACTCGAACCATCGACAACAGCGTCTCCGTTAGACAATGTACAGGAGGTTAAACCACTAGTCAGATCCAACACCCCAGAAAAAAAGGTATTTCGTTACAGTTTTTAAGTTTCCTGCTTCGATTTCACTGCTTTGAAACTCGATACTTATTAAAATCCACAGAAGGATTGTTGGAACCCCTTCTGGGGCTACACGGCATTCTTCAGGGGTGCTCATGGGTAACAGGACCAACCGACCAAGGTCAAGGAACGCCAACAGGCGCACAACATGCTTCTTACGACAAATTTGCAATAAGACGAAAAAAAAATTTCGCTCGCGCCAGGACTCGAACTATCGACAACAGCGTCGCCGTTAGACAATATACAGGAGGCTCGTACCCACTAGTCCGATCCGCCCTCCCTAGAAAAAAGAACTCATCCTCGAAGTTTTTTCAAATCTCCTGCTTCAATATCACTGCTTTGAAACTCGACACTTACTTAAATTCACAGAAGGGTGATTGGAATCACTGCTGGGGCTACACGGCATTCTTCTGGGGTGCTCCTGGGTTACAGGAGCAACAGACCAAAGTCAAAGAACGCCGACATGCGCACAAGATGCTTGTTGCGACAAATTTGCAATAATAAGACAAAAAAAAATTCACTCGTGACAGACTCGAAACCATCGGACAAATGCGTCGCGTTAGGACAATGTAGAGATGGCTTCTACCACTAGCTCCGATCCACCTCCCCAGAAAAAGAAGGCATCTTGAAAGTTTTCAAATCTTCCTGCTTCGAATATCACTGCTTGAAACTCAATACTTATATTTAATTCCACAGAAGGGTGGTTGGAACCCCTGCTTGGGCTACACGGCATTCTTCAGGGGTGTTCATGTGTTACAGGAGCAACCGACCAAAGTCAAGGAACGCCGACATGCGCACAATATGCTTGTTGCGACAAATTTGCAATAATAAGACGAAAAAAATTTCACTCGCGCCAGGACTCGAACCATCGACAAATGCGTCGCCGTTAGACAATGTACAGGAGGCTCTACCACTAGTTCGATGCGCCTCCCCAAAAAGAAGGCATCTCGGAAGATTTCAAATCTCCTGCTTCGATATCACTGCTTTGAAACTCGATACTTATTTAAACCCACAGAAGGGTGGTTGGAACCCCCTCTGGGGCTACACGGCATTTTTCAGGGGTGCTCATGGGTTACAGGAGCAGCCGACCAAAGTCAAGGATCGCCGACATGCGCACAACATGCTCGTTGCGAGAAATTTGCAATAATAAGACGAAAAAATTTCACTCGCGCCAGGACACGAACCATCGACAAGAGCGTCGCCGTTAGACAATGTACAGGAGGCTTTACAACTAGTCCGATCCGCCTCTCCAAAAAAGAA
>JABUQX010011886.1:25000-30000 GCA_015478945.1 Trachelipus rathkii | reverse complement strand
TTATTATTATTATTATTATTATTATTATTATTATTATTATTATTATTATTATTATTATTATTATTATTATTATTATTATTATTATTATTATTATTATTATTATTATTATTATTATTTTTATTATTATTTATTATTATTATTAATATTATTTTTGTAACATAATTTTTGAGGTATGAAAAAACTCATAGCTACTACACTGATCGGGATAGTCACTAGGTATTAATATCATTATGCTAATTACCATTATTATTATTATTGTAAATTTAAAACAATTAAAATTACTATTGAAAGGAAGAGGCATCAGTGTATGTTGATGCTCAAAATTATAACTGTAATTAACAATGATGAAATATAAGAAATGAATGTATTGTATTCGGGGCTCAAAGGACACAACACTGTGTTGCAATTAGTAGACCCATTTCAGATAGGAGGGAAATTGCATCCTAATTTATTGGCTTATTGAAATTGTAATATTATAAAATTATGTGTATCTCTATTAAAGGATGAAAATTGTAACTGTTATCTTGAATAAATATTTTTGATTTTGATTTTGATTATTATTATTATTATTATTATTATTATTATTATTATTATTATTATTATTATTTTATTATTATTATTATTATTATTATTATTATTATTATTATTATTATTATTATTATTATTATTATTATAAATAATTAAAATAATAATAATAATAAAAATATTCTTAACAATAATAATATATATATGTATATAACAACAACAATATGTATGTAATAATAATAATAATAATGTAATATAATAATAATAATATATATGTATGTGTGTATAATAATAATAATAATATGTATATAATATAATATATATATAATTAATAATAATAATATATGTAATAATAATAATAATACATAATAATGGATACATATATATATATATATGTATATGTAATAATAATATAATATATATAATATGTAATAATAATAATAATAGTAATAATAATATACGAATAAGCCATGAATAAAACAATTACATACATATAATAATAATAATACATTAACTCTAATAATAATAATAATATATATATATACATTTATAATAATAATAATAATAATATATATATATAATAATAATAATAATAATAATATATAATAATAATAATATAATAATAATATCAAAATAAAAAAAATATATATCTATATATAAAAATAATAATATACTTGAATCATTTCGACAATGCGATCAACAATAATAATAATATATATAATATAATGTATAATGTATATAATAATAATAATATAATATATATATAAGAAATGTATATAATAATAATAATATGTAATATATTAATAATAATAATAATAATAATAATATGTATAATGTATATATATATATGCTTAATAATAATAATAACCTTAATAATAATATATATAATAACATAATAATAATAATATATATATATACATATATATATATATATATAATAATAATATTAATAATATGTATATAATATATAATAATAATAACTTAATAATAATAATAATAATATATATATATATATATATATATTAATTAAAAAACCACTAAATGTAATAAAGGAATTAAAAGAAGAAGAGTGCTTGCTTTGGTTGTGAGGATATTAAAGCAGAGCGTAACGTTTCGACTTGCTCCTCGTGTATCTTCAGACATAGTTACATCAGCGTGCAGGGAGCGGTCAGAGGCACACTCCCCATATCTTTTAATATCTCACAGTCAAAGATAGCTATTTTCTTTTTCTTTCCTCTTTTCCTACATATTTCTGCTTTTTACTTTAATTTGTTGTTCAAGTGCAGTGAAGGTGGAAGTGACTCATAAAAATAATTTTGATATATATATATATATATATATATATATATATATATATATATATATATATATATATATATATATATATATATATATATATATATATATATATAACAGATGAGATATACATATACAAAAAAAAATATTTATACTACCTTTTTGGATATATTCTCACATGAGGATGTCTATATTATTAATATGAATAAAAATATGTATAAAAAAATGAACTTTCTTTTGGCCGGCAATTCATTACTTATGCATTAATTTCACTGCTTAAATTAACAGTATAAACTATTTCCATCCTTTTTTTTTTTTTTTTTTTTTTTTTTTTTTATCGTCTTCTTAACCCATTAACGGCCATAATTCGGCTACTATTTTTTTAAATGATATAACACTTGTTCTTATCTTCTATAGGCCTTAGATGACTGCTCGGTTAATTTCATTAAAATTCTTCAAGGGCTTGTACTCAACAACGACCGTCCCATTTTTGGGACATTGGCCACTATTCACGAAAATACTCAAAAGGAAGAAAAACATGTACATTATTTGGAATTGTTTTATTTTCCTCAAAGTAATGAATAAAATATAAAATTCTTATTTATAACAGTATATATATATATATATATATATATATATATATATATATATATGTAATATAACTCTGTCTTTAAATATATATATATATATATATATATATATATATATAAAATTTATATATATATATATATATATATATATATATATATATATATATATATAAATATATATATATATATATATATATATATATATATATGTATATATCTCTTTACTCTTTACTATTTCTGTATATATAAATAAAAGTAATATATATGTGTGTGTTTACATACACATAAATATATATATATATATATATATATATATATATATATATATATATATATATATATATATATATATATATATATATATATATATATATATATATATATATATAATTTGTATGGAATCTCTGAAAACACACATCGTGAAGTGGAACATTGCATCTAAAGCAAATTGGTTTCGTATTTTTCCCACAGTAAGCGCATCGTCGTCGGGATTCTATAGGCTTTACCAAATGATTTCCTGCATCGAACCTGATTTCTTCACTTACTCTTCCTTTCAAAAATTTTCAGTTTTCGGCTTTAGGTCAGGGAAAGCCGCCCTAGCAGAGGCGATTTCCCTTCGCTGCAGCTTACGTTTCCGAGTCGAGAGTTCGTTATGTCCCGTAGAGGGGACGTAACAGTATGCCTTCGACACCCGAATCCCTGCGGGATGCCTGCGAAAAGACGGGCGAGGGAGACACATGTTGACGCCGCCCAATTGGCGGCTGCAGCATGTAGCTCGAACTTTGCCTGGAGAGGCGATCCTCGAACCGCCTAAGCAGCGGCTGAGGTGTAAGTAGAGGACTTCCTATCCCGTCACTAACCCCACGGTCTTGGCTCTGGACCATTCCTGAATGTAAACGCGTAACATTGGCGATATGTGCAGTAGTCCCCACATCGCCCTGATGAGGCAGAGTGGAGGACACAGCACACGGGATATTCACATACCTTTACCCCCACGTACACGGGCAGCAGCTATCTTCGACTGCCTGCCAACGAGGATCAGTGTTGCTTGCCTGCGTTCGAGAGGCGTCATTGACATCGTCCGCCTGTGCGGACGGTCTCTCTCCTCTCAACAAACTCTCACTAATTTCACAATTTTTTTTTATAACAACGGGACACAACTATTCTAGGTAATTTCTAACTAGGATCTGGGGTAGGTATCGAACCCGGGCCTTTGTCATGCCACTCTGTCCCTCTACCGATTTAGGCAAGGAAATAAATGTCAAAATAACATTTAAAACGGTAGCGTGAATGGGTCACGAGGCGTAGGGTCAGGGTTCGATCCCTCTTTCGGATCCTAGGCATTAATTACCTAGAGAAGTTCCCCTCGTTGAATAGGCCCATCGCGTCTTTATATTCTCTCTCTCTCTCTCTATATATATATATATATATATATATATATATATATATATATATATATATATATATATATATATATATATATATATATATATATATATATATATATATATATATATATATATATTATATATATATGTATATAAGGATAGACATATTTATCAAAATAGTCTGATTTGGGTACTTTCATGAATATTGGCCAATGTCCCAAAAATGGGACGGCAAAGTAAATAGGTTATATTTTTTACGTAGAAATTTTTTTTGGTCCTTTTACGGAATCTTCGTGTTCCTTTATGACTAATGAAGAGAATAACATAACTAAACCACACCTCATCACTGTAAGCAGCGTTCTAGGAGCGTATAAGTTACTGATTGTGTTTTAACCGAAAATCTGGCAACTTTAGTGACATATAATTTCAAAGATACTTAAAAATATATAATTATTTTGTGCTAAATACTTGAAATGGGTTATAGTCTTGCTTCTGAAAACAAAAAAGTATTAAATTTTTTAGCGTAATTAATTTCACGCATGTTTAAAGTTGCGTCCCAAAAATGGGACATTGGCCGTTAATGGGTTAAAATCATCTTTCTTTGCTCTGATTTCCTTGTGCATGACTCAGCAGATTATAAAGTACTGTAAAGTGTAACTTAGAATCTTTGCAAAATGACACAATACGTGAATAAAGTGAAAAACATCCTTTCTTAGTTTGCGTCACGAGATTAAATTAACGCTTTAAAAAGGCGAAAATAATTCTTTGAAAAAGAGCGATTTTTTAAAGAGAGATTTTCGATTTCTTTCCACAACACATACAAACAAATGCAAACACAGGCATAAACTCACAACTACGCACCCAAACACTCACACAAACACATGCAGAAAGGCACCTGTACACCCATACGCGTATACTGTATTTTTATGTCTTTTTCGTTCCTACAGATTTAATTTTTTTTTAGTATTTTCCTTATTTTTTTTACTCATTTGTAAGAATTTATTTTACTTTTTTTTATTGAATTTTATAAGTAAAATGCCATATATATATATATATATATATATATATATATATATATATATATATATATATATATATATATATATATATATATATATATATATATATATATATATATATATATTTTTTTCTCATAAGCTATATAATAAATTTTATAAAAAAAAAAAAATAATATGTATAT
>JABUQX010011886.1:0-10000 GCA_015478945.1 Trachelipus rathkii | reverse complement strand
TCCTTCGTTACCGTATTCTTGAGGAACTCCGCAAATGTCCGGTTGACCCTCTCCACTGCCCCGTTAGCCGCTGGTTTGTATGGACTGCTAAAGACATGTTCGATTCCGTAGGCCTGAAGCATTTCCTTAAATCTTGTGCTCCTAAATTCCACTCCATTATCCGTCAATACCTTGTATGGTGGTCGCAGAAATGTGGGAAGCATTTGTCCTTCAAAAGCCTCTGTTACACTCCTTGCAGATTTATCCTTTAACGCCTTCACTGCAGCCCATTTACTACAGTGATCTATAGCCACCAAACAAGCAATGTTTCCTTTCCTAGTTCTAGGCATGGCCATAACATCGACAGCTACTAATTCGAACGGATTTTGTACCTTAATCTTCCATATAGGTGGAAACACAACCTGATGGTCTATTTTATTCAGTTGGCAAGTTGGGCATGTTCGGCACACATCTTGAATGATTAACTGACCTCTGGGGTGCCAAACATACCTTGAAACAAGATCTGTTAATTTTTCTCGTCCTATATGAGCTAAATTCCGATGTGTAACCACAGTAATGCTTACCATCTGTTGGAACCCTATAACAGCCCCAAATTGTTCATCTCTAATCCTTTTTACTAAGATGGCTCCATTCATTCGTAGATCCTTCCTATATCGATAATATTCCTTCAATAATATATCAGTCTTCCTAATCTCTTGATTATTTCCAATTTTCTTCTTTAGTGTCCTAATCACTTCAGAGTTATCTTGTAATCTTATTATTTCCTGGACTGTTATTAAGTCATTATCCTTATTCACTGTGAGGTTAAAAACATCAATGGTAAAGCCATCACTTACGTCATCGGCATCGTTCCCATGTGCGATTATTCCTTCTCCGAAGTCCAAAATTGCATCTGACTCCACCAAATAATTCATCCCTAGCAGTAAACAAGCTGGAATATGTTCATCCTGAACGACAACCAATGGTAGCACTATTTCCCGGCACCTTGTTTTTATTTTTATGGCCACTGCTGTCGTACACTCCACAATCCTTGGGCCACTGCTGTTGTACACTCCACAATCCTTGTAGTTACTCCATTGAGAGTAATATCTACCTTCCATCTTTTCAGAATGTGTCCAAATTGGTTTAAGCCATCAACAACTCCTTCCTGTATCAAACTGATGACAGATCCTGTGTCCAGAAAAGCGCATCTGAATACTTCTCCGATAGAGACCTCCTGCCATGCCACTCCTTTTAGCTTGTGGTTGCAGCTTAACCTAGACTGGTGCCCTCTTTCCTTCATTAATAAATTTATTCCTAATTCTTCTTTGGAAGATTGCTGCAATAAATTATTTCCTGATGTATCACTTCCTTCCGTATCTGAGTAATCTTCATTTTCTTTCTCTGGTGATGTCTCTAGTTCCTCAGTTATCCGTTCGTCAACTATTGTATTTTCTCCTTTTTTGAGCATATAGCGAACATCGCGCTCACTCCATCCAAGAATATAATTTGCATTAGTGACGTGTGTATTGCTTTGTCATCCTGTGAGATAGAATATAAGATGTACTTTTTTTAAATTTGAAACTACTTTACCTTGACATCTGGTGCCTCCTAATGTACTCTCCACTCATAGGGTAGGCGCCGACACTCCGACTTATCAATCGATGCATACCATAATCTTTGTAATCGCGCACTATCTCTACATAAGTATCCTCCGCTGCGAGCGTTCCGCACGCACTAATCTGAAAAAGCTTCTTTTTGTAAATCTGTTCCGCTTTCCCGCTACGGCTACTCGGGTTCCTTTTCCTGGAAGGTCCGCTTTTAGTTGCTCACTGTTTATTTTAAAGCCTTGCAGTAACTTTTAAACAGGCCTCTGTTGGTCTCTTTTTCCAACCCATACATTTTCCATTCACTAATCAGGATGTCCAATAAAAATTCCCTTAGCTTCCTGGTGATTTTTCTTTCTCGTGTCAATCTTTCCTGATCTGATAGTCACTTTCTTTCTCAGTATCCCTTCAACTCAAAACATAGGGTGGACAACATCTCGCCATGGATACAACACGGCTTCATTTGGCGATCAGACTGGATGAGACCACTCGTCCCTAGTTTTTGTCGTTATGGCCAAACCGTAATGCCCTGTATTTCTACCTTGCCATCCTCACCTTTTCTGATAGGCTATTAAATCAGTCGCGTATCCTTTATAGGTCGTGTCCATTGGGGAGCCCCATTTACTCCAGCTGGTCTGCCTCTAGTGTTGTCACATGTACATTTACTTGCCGGTACGGGACACTCTGCGATTATGGGAGCTCCTGTACGACGCCAGAGTATCGCACTCTCGAGCTGTCGCTGGGTAGCATCGGGCAATCAGGCCGCACGGAATAGGCCGTGTACCCTGCCAGAGGTCTTCGGCCTGGGACACTTAGCCTTCGCTTGTCCACGGTTATCTGAAGTTAGTCGTCTGCTATATACGTTCCCTCTTGAGGTTATCCATATCTTAACGAGAACTCGATTTAATCAAGAAGAGCTATGTAACACATCACTACAGTTTTCACTGATCACAAATGCACGTGACTCTCTCACACTCCAGGCGCCACAGGATTACTTGACTTACAGTACAACTCCAAAGCCTGATCTCCTATGGATCCTCCCTATACGCATTCGCCCGCAGCCAGTCATAAACCATCTTGCATTTCTACTGAACTCAGCCCCCTGCGGGTACAATTTTTAACCTTTAACCTCTGGTAGTGCTTCTGGAACCGTATAATCGATATTCCTTCATCAAGGTTTCCTTTGACACCTTGACCATGTGTCTGCGAACACATTATCCTTTCCGGGATAATAATGGATCTGGAAACTATATTCGCTCAAGTCATCCAGAACTCGGGCCAATTTACTATCCACTAGCTTCATCGTGTGTAAATATACCAATGGCCGATGGTCCGTGGTACAGTTACAAGATGAAGGTCCCTGAACTAGAGTAGAAAGGCCGAGAAAAAAACTTTTAATCACCCCACCGGGATAAATATGACGGCTTAGACCCAGATATTCCCTACATATCCTACGAAGTCTATTCGCTGGCATACACGGACATATAATTCGCGACCTCTCTTCTTGTGCCCGTTCACAAGCATCATACTTTTGGAAGGATGTCTGCAAAAATAGGTAGATAGGCCGAGTCTCCTCACTAAAGGCGCTCGCTCTACTCGCACCTCACTTAACTTTCTCATACTTGTATTCTACTACTTTCGATCTCCTTGCTTCCTGATACGCTTGGGAATGGTCCTGTGTCTGCAAGGCTGAACAATGCACTCACACTCCGTGGCTTTGGGCCAAAGAGATTCATCCACCGACTCGTCTTGAAATAGACGGCTACGTGTCTCCCTATATTTTCCTGACTACCTTCCTGGGAGAAATTCGTTCTGGAAGATAATGCCTTAACACTCTCTCACTCGTGTTTCATTCGCTCTTCATTTTCAGTGTGACCCTTCGAAAAGCCTTCGCATATCCTTTCATTCCTTTTGTCGGGTTTCCAACTTCTTGTTCCTTTGATATACATATATGCTCCGCGCTCATCACTAAGACCGGTCTTAGTGCTTCACACATATGATGACGCGTTGCTGCCACTCCTCTCAGCACTCTAGATAGACCATTTTCCCATATGTTCCCTTTCTATATTAAAAGTTTCACACCGCGTTTAGAGCAGCTAATGGTTTAATCATGCCCATAAAGATATTATCCGTCCACCGCATGTAGTACCTCGTATCCCACAATTAGCTATCGACCCAGTAACGTGTGTGTGCAACTAGCCTTAATTGGTCCAACATGCGCCTTTTGGTCCGATTACATCATAATTACACGTCAGCCTGTTTATCTAAGGGCTACACAGATATTTTTTGCATAACAGCAAAAAACTTGTTCCCCGTCTGTCTCCGATGATATTTGCTGTATAATCCTACTCTAAATTGTCGGTTATATCCCTCTCCACCAGGATTTTAATGCATGCTTTCTACTTCTCTGGCAATCCCACGCCCACTTAACGATTTTACTCTTTTTACCTTGACGGGTTTCGATTCGCAAGGAAGCGCTGATAGACCGCTTCAATCAATAACAAAATGTTTCTTCAAAATTCTTTTTATATTAATAAAGGACATCATCGACGGAAACCACTACCCTAAGTCTCACCTAAACCTGTTAGGATCCGCTGCATCTCCCTCTGGAATGCTGCAGGTCCGTTCTTTAGCCCAAAACTCAGCCTTTTAAACCGGTATTGACCACTGACTGTTGAAAATGCTGTAAAATCCTTGCTTTCTTCCTCTAACTGCATCTGATAATACCCTTTTACTAAGTCCAGGCTGGTAAAGTATTGTACCCCCTGACATCCATAGATGGTTTCATTTATGCTGGCCATTGGGAACCTATCTGCCTCGGTTACTTGGTTTAAGCGTCGATAGTCAATACACAGACGAAGTGTTCCGTCCTTTTTCCTAACTGGCACCACCGGAGAACTCCATTCTGCAGCACAAGGCTCTACGATGTCTTTTAAACATAACTCCTTTACTTGGTTTTCGATTTCATCATTAGTCTTCTGATCGAACCTCCTTGCCCGCTGGTAAATAGGGGTATAATCATGCAACCTTATCCTGTATGGGGTCATGGATGTCCCACTGATGTCCGAATCTCCCTTACTAAATGCATTTTTCCATTTGTATAAAACATCCGTGACGTTCTCCCGTTGTTCTTTAGTTAGTTCTTCCATGAAATTTATTTCCTTCTGTAGTTTTTCCTTCGTCCATTCTTCTTCAATGGCTCCTTGTTTCTCTATTTCCCGTATCGTTGTGTTCACTGTACACTCATTACCTTGGTATCGTCTCAGGTTGTCTTCATCTACCACTAGATTAGCCATTCCTATTCTTTCACCTCTTCCCAGTTTTAATTTTCCTGGTATCAGTTTTTTTATCAGTATAGTTCCTTCTTTGTCTTTCCATTGCACCAATCCTGGCATTAATTTAAACCTTTTATTATATCCTCTTCGGGTATGGTCCCTTTCTTCAACTAATAATTCTTCAGGTTGCATGTCATAACGATTTCCATTTCTAGGTTTAATTTCTTGGGAATCCCATTTTGCCTTTATCGGAGTCCACTCATTTGCAGTAATTGTTATTTCCCCTGTGTTATATACGGGTATTGCCGTAACTACCCTCACACAATCTTCAGATCTTCCTGTTAAATATACTTGTTCTTTTATATTATATTCCCCATGACGTATAAAAGATCCACTTCTTACATCTACTTCAATCTTGTTTTGTACCAAAAATGGCATGCCCAGTATTGTTCCTTCTTTCAATCTACTTACTACAACAAAATCTGATAGGCCATAATCAATATCATTTATGGTTACCTGTAATGTAGCCGTTTGTTGAGACTCCACATACAAGTTTGGGTCTCCCACACCTCTTAACTTCATCGTCCTTTTTGTTAATTTAGGGTTGGTAATCCTCCTAATTTGTGCTTCTTCAATCAGGCAATATTGAGCACCACTGTCTATTATAGCATTCATATTAATATTATTCAATTTTATCATAAATCTCAGCAATGGTGTTATATTAAGACCTTGCCTACCTTGATCTTGGCTTCTTCCTTCTGCGTGGTACACTCCTGTTGTTGTGTTTGTTATGCTCAACCCTTTATCCCTTATCTAGGTTCCTTTTCTGTGGCAACTCGATTGTCGAGCTGCTATCTTCAGCCTCCTTGTTCCCCTCTTGCTCACCTTGACGAAATAAGCTTTTCATTTAATCTGTGAGAAGAATGTATAAAATCCTTCTGAATATTATTGTTATGGATTTTACTGATATAATAATAATAATAATTAATATAATAATAATAATAATAATAATTATAATAATAAATAATAATAATATAAAATAATAATAATTTATAATATCATTTCACCCTCCTCGGAGCACTAAAATCCAAATTATTGGTATAATCAAAGCACGATTTTCAATATGATGTCTTCTCTATTACTCCTTTCTTCCACATTACGCAAAAAATCACGAACAGCACAATAAATAATCACAATCAAATAAGGAAAGCATATTCCCTTGTTTGTAACCCAGTCGACAAAAACAATCACAAGCGTATATTTATGGGGTTTAAATGGACAGTTGTGACCAGCCAATTAGGGAGATTCTGTCCTGGTATTCTGGCAATTTCGACGATATTGCTATCCTCTGGAAGGAAGAATTATCGCCCGCAGTAGTCCGTTTTGTGACCATTGAGCTCCAAATTTTGAGGCGCAAGGGCCATATATATATAGTTATCATTAGTGACTTATTATATTATATCACTACTACTGTATATACAAAATCTCTTATATATATTAGGCTTTAATTACTACTATGAGTATTAGTGATCTCGTCCGATATAACTTTTTATATGTTCCCTAAATATAATAGGGTATAATATATATTAGGGTACTCTATATATAAGTTTTTATATTATAAGTTAATGGGATCTCGGTGAGATTAGGGTGCGCGTAAACCTCCGCGTGAGAATGCCGCCGGAAGATGACATGTTGCAAGCAAATTCGCATTTTCTTGCCCACATTTTGGAAACGCTTTTTTGCAGACTGTTTGATACGTCAAAGTTTAGGGTTTTTAAGGTCTGTTGGTGTCGGAGATACCGCATATTACTCTTAAGTCTGGCTCTTCTAAGATTCTCTGACTTCCTCGTACCCGGTTTTTATCGTGCTCTCCTATTAATCAAGGGGTTTTTACCCCCCGGCACAAAAAGGGGGCTTAGGCCTCCAAAGGGTTTGTGTTTTGTTTCTTTTTTCAGTTCCCCTAGGGTTTTAAATTAATCGATAGATTCCAATTTTGATGTCCGGATGAACACTCCGATTTGTTTATCGTTGTTCATTAATCTCGACACTCACCTGATTAAATCGAGTGTTTTAAAAATATCCGTAATCTTCCTTTCAAAGCTTTACCTACGTGGGTCCGGGTTTTGTGTGCTTTTGTTCTCTCTTCAACATAATGAAAAACTTATAATCGAAAAAGAAAATCATTTACTAATATCTTAACTTATTTTCGCGTATTAATGTTCGCCTGGGTGTATCTCTCCTGCTGTCTGTAGTCTTTGTTAGTATTGGTTTACAGTTTTGACTTCGCTAACCAGGCCTTGTTCGATCATGAGGGAGGAAATAAGATATAGGTCCTGAACACAACCATTGCTACCTACTAATGTCTATGTACACATGTGTGTTAGAAGCATAGATAACAGTTGATAATCTTCAAATTCTCGGCTGGATGGACTGTATATAGAGGGGGAGGTCGCCTCCGAGAGCGAAAGCGATAGAAATTTTATAAACGCTACGCCCTTTCTTTTGCGTCTTTATTTTCTGAGTTAAAGAGATCACCCTAATGCCGTCTTCAACCGTATAATATTCCCCATCGCGCTCCAACAATCAAATTCAATCAACAGATGCACTCTCTCTGTGGTTGCCCGATTTTATGTTCCTTATATGGATCACTCCTTGATAGGGTGTTGCCCCCTTAGTACACGTCAAGGTTCAAATATGCTCCGTTTGAAAACCATGTTAGGCTTAAAGATATAAATCTAGGGTCTGATTAGATGTATGGGATGTTGAGCTTATGATGACGTCCTCGTAAATCTCATCGCTTCATTTAGATAGTATTAGTCCCTCTTCGTAGTGTCTCCCCATGTCCCGTTTAAGGGGGACGTAGCTCCTCCCTAAAAAATTCTCAAACTATGAAATCTTAGTAAGATCTGAAATGCTCTATTGTGATCATTGCGATTTTAGGAGTGAGTATGGCGCTGAGTCGGAATAGCGTATACGCGGCTAGTTGGAGTTGGGATTCGAATTCGGCAGTCCAGGACCCCAGCGCGTGAACGGGGACGCGTACCCAGTTGACATGGAGATAAGTATGAAATGCTCACTGGAATAGTGCAAAATAGCGCAACGGTATAGTGTAAGAAAGACAAAATGCATAGGAAAGAAGAAAGAAAGGACCTAAGAGATGCGAGGAGGAAAGGAGTGGATATTGAAGGAAGCAATTGACGGACAGTGAGTGAGGAGTCTGAGGAGGAGGAGTCTTTCATCTCCCTCATTTAGTACCGACTCGACTCGGTGCATCGGAGCCGGGTGCGGTGCTTAGATTAACATATAGATAATATTCGGTTTTGCGTCCTACTAACCAATCAATGTTTAGGGTCGTGTGCATATTTATATGTAGTATTGGTGCTCCCTGTAGCAGCTATTCATCGCATAATACATGGTTTCTCAGAACCTACTGCAACATAAGAGAAAACTATAAAACCTAATACATAAGTAAATAAATAAAAAATATAAATTAAAATTTCTTTACTTCTTTTTGCTTATAACTTAAAAATTTACGTTTTTATCATACCCTAAAGCACTGAGTAAATCACTGACAATTAAACCACTTAATCCAACCGTCTCTCCTGACCATCTAGTGAATCTATTTGATCCTTCAATTGATCCTTTGATTAAAGGTCATATTTTTACTAAAACTTGTCATGTTTTACAAATACCCATAAAGCGTAAATCAGATAAATCAAAGACCACCATTTCCAGCACATCCCTCCTGCAGTTTGATCTTATTGATCTAGTATTGCTAGCTTGATCCAAGAGGTCATATTTTTTTCACTAACAATATGTAATGCTGCCTTTTCTCACATGACGGATCTCAAAGCACGTAAATCTAGATAAACATCTCTCCTAACACTCTCTCCTTCACATTACCAGCCATCCCTCTTCCTGTCCTGTTGGTTGATCTACCCTGATCTACTTGACATTCTACTTGATATATTAAGGTCATTTAATTGTGTAATCTCTCTTACTTAAACTTCGTTCAAACGTATTCTTTTAATTTCTAAGGCGCCAAGCCAGATAATATCATATATCAACCATCAATCCTTGGCTCTCTCTTTACCACACTCCTGGCCATCTCCCTATAGACCACTTAATTGATTACTTGATTCAAAGTCACTTTTGGTCGGCTCATTCATTTTGTCGGATAAAGTCCTAACATTAAAAACAAATTCTTTTACAAAGATCGGCGAATCCTATGCTAACGTAACTTAATCCTCGTTTCTCTCTCCATTAATAAAGATTACTTAGCGTTGCATCTAGCCTGAATACTAAGAAATCAATGTACAAAGACAACCTAAACACACCTTACGCACGAACTTTACAACTTGTGAACGCCATTAGTAACAACTAGTCTACCAAGACATCTAAAAACAGCGGAGTGTATACCGCATGATAACATCGCACCAATAGACATAAAAAACAAGCAACTAACCTACTTTGCACTGTGTTGTGTGATCCAATTCTGATTCACTATAGTACTATTTTTTTACTAATGTTAACCATTGCTCCACATCATTTTAACATATAACATCATAACCAAACACATTGTCTCTGCCGAGATATACTCTCATCATACTACATCAACGTAGCTAATACTCTTATCTACGTAATCTAAAGTTTTCTATCATTGCAATACGCATTTCCTTCATGTCTCATTCATCTCGCATTCCACTAAGAAAATATGACTTGTACAGCAAACAACCGACAACACCCTTCTTTAATACATGTGACCTTAAACATGTCAACATGTAACAATTTATAATAGTTGCGCTCACTTATACATACATGTAAGTAACTATATAATCATACATATACAAATACGTAATCCTAGTGCACCACTCTCTCTTTTTCAAGTATATCTACAATCACTCTAAATATAATTCAACATCTTAGGTTATATCTACAATAAATAGACCATGCAACACACACACATGCACGACACACACACCACCGACACACACACACTTCCACCAAAAAACAACACAACAAATTTCACAATATCAAAAACTGCTAACATAGCAAGTCTCCATACTTTATAGCCTCTAAGCATATTCAGCTAAGCCAAATCACTGACCGATTTAATCCACTTTCAAAACGTAATCCATC
>JABUQX010011885.1:10000-32500 GCA_015478945.1 Trachelipus rathkii | reverse complement strand
GGTGGTGATAGTGTTGGGAACATATTTTTTAAATTATTATTTAATGGCATATGGTGTATTGTTTTTATACTATATTTATTATTATATATATTATTTAATTATTATCTCTTATTGCCTAATATCCTTATTATCATAATATGATTAATCTTATTTATTTTGTTATTTATATTATATTATTTATTATTATTTATAATTTATTATATTATTATTATTATTATTTATTTATTATTTATTATTATTATTAATTATTTATGTATATTATTATTATTATTATTATTATTTTATTATTACTTATTATTATATTATTATATATTATTTTATTATTATTATTATATTATTATTATTATTATTAATATAATAATAATTATTTATTTAAGTGCTGATATTTATTGGTAAAATAATTATTTATTATTTTGATATTATTATAACTAATTTTGAAAGCTCGTTTGAGATTATTATTATAATTAATTTGTCATTATTACTAAATCATATCATTAAAGAAAATTATATTATTTAGATTGTCTTATTAATTATTAATTATAGAATATTTATTATTATTATTATTATTATTATTATTATTAATTTTATTATTATTATTATTATTATTATTATTATTATTATTATTATTATTATTATTATTATTATTATTATTTATTATTATTATTATTATTTATTATTAATTTTATTATTATTATTATTATTATTAATTATTATTATTATTATTATTATTTATTATACTAGATAACAAAATTTTTATTAACCTTTAAATAAGACTTCTTTCTTATGTAGTTTTTCAGAAATGAAAAATGACAATATATTTTTTATTATTTTCCCTATCAATATGAAATTTCCACACGGTATATACTTAGGAAAGATACAAACATTTTATTTAGATTATCAGTTTGTATACTTAACGAGAAAAATACATATTTTTTTTGCAATTATTTTCCATGTTTACATGTGAACAGTGTCAAAATTTGACGTGAACGACAAAAGCCAAACGATTTTTGATTTCAGCATAGCAAAATACATAACAAACGAAGTATCGGAACATAGACAACATAAAAAATGTAAAATTTTTTGACCTGTGAATTATTAATTACATTATAATGAATATAGCACGTCTCTAGTCTATAAGCTCTTTATAATTATCATTTATTTGTAAAATTTAAATATTTTTTGGAAAATATTTTTAACATACTAAAATATATAATCTACAGCACTTTGATTTGGGTTTAACTTGTTAACATTCGATATAAATATTATATATATATATATATATATATATATAATATATATATATATATATAATATATATTATATTGTTTATAGTATTGTATTATATAATATATATAACCTATTAGAAAAAAATCATATATTATATATAAATATATTATAATAATACTACTATAATAAGTTATTAATATAATATAGTATATATATATAAATAAATATATATGTAATAATATATATACTTATATATAATTACATTATATTATATATAATATATATATAATATATATATATATTATATATATATATATATGAGAAATAGGTCGATATTTAGGAAATCGGATCTTGATAAGAAAAGCGAATACTTATATAATATATATATAATAATATAGTAAAGTTCTCACTATATATATATATATATATATAATATAATATACGTATATATATATATAATATATATTCATATATATATATATATATAATAAATAATTAAATTATATAATAGACTAAATATAATATATTAATTTTATATATATTTATATACTATATTATATAATATAGTATAATAATTATATAAGATATAATAATTATGTATATATGGCATATATATATATATATATATATATATATTTTAGAATATGGTATATATATTATATATATATATAGATATAAAGATAAATATATATATATAGTAAAAATGGGAATAATTTATATATATTATATATAATAGATATATATATATTATATAATAAATTATAAATCACGAATAATATATAATCAATAATAATAATAATGAAAAAACAATAACAAATCAAAGATGACTGAGCAATGAATCTAAAAGAAAAAATACACACAACCCGGCGCCGGAACCGTAATACACGAAATAAAGCCGCACAATGTGAATATGAATTAAGTTATCTATACAATAATAATGGGAAAAGATAAAAACGATAATAAAATAATTATAAAATTTAATACATATTATATATTAATTAATATAATAAAATCACTATTATAAATATGTAATATGAAAATTATAATAATAACAAGTAGATATTAAGTGGATAGGTATAATATAATATATTATATATGCAAAATATTATAATTATAATAATATATATATAATATAATCATATAAATTATATAATATATATATATAATATATTTAATATGGGGTGCATATATAATTAAATATAATCTATAAATTTAAATAATATAAAATATTATTATATTGGTATATATATAAATAGGGTATATATATTATATAAATATATAATATAACTTATATAATAAATATAATAAATATATAATTAAATTAATTATATATATAATTTACAATAAATAAATAGGTGTATATATGGTTTATTAAAGATATTTTATTAAATAATATGTTTAGTAAGAATCTTATAACCTACAACTGATATATATATATAATAACATAGTGTATTTTAAATACTTTATTAATAATTTTTTATATTAAATAATAAAGAGTAGAGGTTATTAAACAAGTATCTGGGTTTATATAAGTAGGATATATGTTGGAAGAAATAATAAAATACTCCAATATAAGAGATATATATTTATATGCAATATATATATATTATACTTAAAAATTATATAGCCATGGCTAATAGTGAGACCCATACAGTAGCTCCTTGAGTTATTCCCTCCGGATATCACTTTTATCAACCAATCTACCTCCATTAGTTATATAAAATCCAACAATCATTAGATATAGTATATATATATTGATATGATAATTAATATCACCTATGTAATTGAGCGTAGTACATTTAAACACGTAAATAAACCTAAAGTACTAGATATATATAATCGAATATTTATTACTAATAATAATTAAGTGATCTCTACTACATTATATATATAAAATTATATATATTATATAAGAAAAATACACATATAAAATATATTTATATAATAGATATATATAGTATATATATATAATATTATATATATAATAAAAAGAGAAGATTTATTTTTAAAGCAATGAATAATTATATTAAATAATTTTATTATTATTTTAATTTTAATAGATTTTATGTAAAACATATATTAACTTAAATAATATATATAAGTACCTAATAAGTTGGTAAGCTTGAAAAATTAATGAGATCAACCAAATAATCAGCCACATATTATTATAGTAAAATTATAATCTAAAAATTATAACTAATACTCTATATAATCAGATATCTAATATATACTATAAATAAACAAAACAAACGACATCCACAATGTGGATAAAATAAGAAACATACCTTCAATTAATTCTGCGTGAATCGTAAAGTCACCTACCGCTGAGAGGCGCCTTTTATAAATACCCTAAAAAAATCACATTCGGCTGTATAACTTAACACCGGTATATTACTACAGATACTCTACCTACTGAGCTCAAATCCTCTTTAAATTTATCCTTCTAAAGCATTATTTAAATTGCTGTTTAATGCTAAAATGTATAATAAATAATACTTATAAAAATATAGATATTAATACTAATAATATATATACTATATTAATATAAATATAAGTGAGCTATGGAAATACTGATCTATATATAATATTAATAATGATATTATAAATATATAATATTATATAATACTAACTAATATAAAAATAAAATAATATATATAATATTAACTATATTATAACTTTATATTTTATAACATAATGAACAAATAAATAAATATTAATATAGTTATATTAAAATTATAAATATTATATATATACCATCAAATAAAATAAATAAATAATATAAAATATATATATTAGTTAATATGGATATATAATATTTAATATAAAAATAATTAATATAAATATAATATATATATATTAGATATAGTATTAGATAATATTTGATAATATATAATATAATATAATAATATATATTAATATAATATATTATATTATAATTTAAGTATTAATATAATACATTAAAATAAATAATATAGTTCTAATAATATAATAATGTAGTTTTCTTTGTATCTAAACGGATTATATATATATGAATATTACACAATGGATGAGTAATATATAAAATAATTAATTACAATAAGATAATAAATAATAATTATATATTAAATATAAATGTGATAGTGATATAGTATAATAAAATTAATAACTTATAGGATATAAAAGTAACAAATAAAAAATAAAGTACTTATATATATAATAATATATAATATAAAATATAATATATATATAGTATAATATTTATATATATAATAAAATAATATATAAAATATATATAATAATATATTAATATAATATATAAATATAAATATTAAATAATATATATATAACAAAAAAAATATATAGTGATGATAATAATTATCATAATAATTATAAATCAATATTCTAGGAGAGAACAAATATATTTATTATTAATAGTAAATAAAATGAATATAAAATTAATCTCTCACATATCTATAGTAATATAGCAATATATAGTCTAGATCTATATAGAAATATATAATATTAATATATAATTAATTAATAGTAATATATATATAAATTTATATATATAATATTAATATAATTAATAAATATATTATAAATATAATATATAATAATTAATAATAAAATTTAATATATATATACTATAATATATATAAATAAATTAAATATATTAAATAATTATTATTATATGATATAGTATAATATATATATAATAAAATAAATAAAAATATATATATTATATATTAAATATATAATTAATTATAATAAATAATAATTAAATTAGTATATAAAATATAAATATTAATAGATAAAATTAATATAATATATATATATATAATATATAGTATATAATATATACTGTATAAATATAATATATAATTTTATATTGTAATTAGTTACCTATAGTTATATTTACCTATAATTATGAATTTTAGGACAATATATTAAAAAAAATTTCAATATTGAGTTAATTTCTCTTATTTTCACAAGATATAGTTTGTGATGCTAAAGCAATCAGATTAATATACCGTACCTGTATGGTTATCAATTATCTATTGTAAGAGTAAAGTCTTGGTTGGTGGAACTCCTGGAAG
The DNA here is from genome assembly GCA_015478945.1 of Trachelipus rathkii. Classification (NCBI taxonomy): domain Eukaryota; kingdom Metazoa; phylum Arthropoda; class Malacostraca; order Isopoda; family Trachelipodidae; genus Trachelipus; species Trachelipus rathkii. Next base: position 27,197 of record JABUQX010011885.1, on the reverse strand, counting down.
CTGTCTTATGTAAACTATAATATATATGTAATAATAATGTATATACTGATATAACATCATCATAATGTTAGATATAATTAATTCAATTAATAGTTATATATATATAAGATAGGTAATATTATATTTGAAATTTGATAATAGATACACCTTATATAAAGTACGTCACTATTATATAATAATAACTCTCATCAGAGAAATTAATTCACGCTTACCGTATATCTTACAGTATTTAAATGAAAATTAATATATTGAAAATAAAAGTTATTATGTAATATATAGATATATGATAATATGTATATCCTTATGCTTATTGACCACAATAAAATATTACTCTATGTCCGTTTATTTATGTACTAAGATTATAAAATATACCCTCACAAATATAGTTGATTTATTTTGTGGATCACTTTTGATCTATCAATTATTTTCAGTAATCCTCCCATCCTAAAAATGATCAGAGATACCGCAGAAATATAAGGATGGTAGAGAGACTGAAGTAGGAGAATATTGAATAAGTACAGTTAGGACTAAAGACTAGATGGTGAAATGGGAGGAGTATTAGGAATGGACGAGAGAAGAGAGGACGATAGACGCAGAAAAAGTATTGACAGCAACAAACGTGAGTGACAGGAAATAGGAGAAGGGAAGTGGACATTGCGGAGCAGAATTGTCCATTCCTCAAGTTAGAAAGGAGAAGACATCTGATTGTATCCGAAAGAGAAAGAGAAACTGAGGAGAAGAAGAACGGACAAATTTTTGGATGAGTAGTATGGAGAGGATCAACGGGAGGAAAGTCCAGGTAAAATCCGGGTTAAGACGAGTTGCCCCGCTTAGGAATAAGAGTAGGAAGGAGAGGGTAAGAGCACTCTCGGATGCCCGGATTTGAGACATAGGCCCAAAAGAAACGGCTGAAAGGAGAGGGCGCGGAAGACGACAAGCGCGAGAGGCAGGAAGGAGCGCGAAAGGAGAGCTAAACAATACTAACACAGTGCCAAAAGTCGACTAGTGATGAGAATATCACAATTGTGCAGAAGCCCGGAACTTAGGGAGGCTTAAAGACAATAACGATAAGCCAGGTCGCAAAAGATGAAGTCTCTAAAAATAAATAGGAATAGGCGTAGGAAAAAATATTATAAAGAGAATTACCGAATTCGGAATAGGAAGGAAAAAGAAAGCCTATCTCTTAATGTCGGTTTTCATAATAACCTCCATGAAACGATTCTCATTTTCGAAGTTTTGGAAATAATAGATAGGCAGATAACGTTCTCAAAAATATCGTTCATTTTCATTCAATTTTGATGGGAAAAGTCAAGGTTAAGGCTTTTAAGGTCGGTGAGACCCGAGAATTTAAGGTTCTGGAAACCGGGAACTTCCGCAGGTTCTGAGAACTGAACTCAAGGATTTTTAGCCCCAAAAGGGGCGGAAGCCCCTCAAAAGGGGGTCTTTTCTTGGTTCTAGAAGGTTTCAAATGAATCGATTAATCATTTTTGATTCGGTTCCAATCGATTTATCGTGATCGATTACCCCTATAATCGATCTTTAAATCGTCTTTCTACGTGCTCTGGTTGTTTTTTTACAGAAAAATGTAATCGAAAGAAAATAATTACCTAATTAAACCTTCGATTATCGCTGTGTAAGTGTACAGTTCCGCCCAATTTTTTTCGATATGAAGCGAATAGGAGATTATTTGCTTCAAACCTTGGTACATGGTCATTCTGTGTGTGATAACCGATCACAGACGAGTTTCTGGTGATCCTATGGTCACCCCTAAGGGGGTGCCGCCCCCTTAGCGCCAAGGTCAAATTCGTCCTGAAAATCCTGTTAGGCTTAACGTATCAGAGTGAAATTTGGATGTGAGTTATATGATGACTTAATCTCGTCGGAGACGAGATTACGTTTCCTCTGCGTCCCCCGTAAGCGGGGAACCGCTGCCACTCACAAAAATTAAAATAATCTTAAGAAGATTTGACAACTCAAGGACTGGGTTTGAGGAGTCTGAGTCGGAGTACGGAGACGGGTCGGAGTCGGTTGTTTTACGGAGTCCAAGCGGACCCCACCGGAAGCGGGGTCCCTTCTGAAAATAAAAGAAGAATGAAAATATGAATGCAAAACAGAAGAAGAAGAAGAAGGAAAGGAAGAAGAGGAAAGGAGGAAGGAAAGAATGAATGAGAGGAAAAGGAGGAAGTAAGAAGAATGAGGAAGGAGGAGCCTGAGAAGGATTCAGAGTCGGTACGTACACCGCGGCTGGAGCCGGTGGCGTGCCGAGCTTATTTAAATTTTTTTGGTGTAATGATACAATGTGGGTGGCCTTATATATGTTTTGGATTAAATTTCGAAAATAAATGTTTTGTTCAATACCATCAAGAAAAAATAAATCAATCAATGAATAAATAAATAAATAAAATTTCTATTCCTTTCTGTTCTATAAACTTCACAATTACCGTTTTAGACCATATGCCTAAGCAGTAAATCACTAAATCAAACCCACTATCCAACCTCCTTGACCATCTGTTGATCTATTGATATATTTGATTAAGGTCAAATTTTTTAACTAAATTTTATGTTTTTACATACCCTACTGCAGCAGTAAATCACTAATCAAACCACCATCCAACCACCATCCAAACCACCCTCCAGTCCAGTTTGTGATCTCTTGATCTATTGATCTATTTGTTCAAGTCACATTTCGAGTAATATTTTGGATAAACATAACATAAAACAACTTCTTTATACACTGAATCCAGCGAATTAATATGCTAACGTAACAGAAGTTTTCTACATTAATAAAGTTGACTAGCATCATCGTGAACTAAGAAACTAACGCCATCAACGACTAATACTTTAGCACACCTTAAGCACGAATAAACTGTAATATCGTTAACAAAGTTCCACACTTAACCTTCAGCAGTGAAGACACTAATATTTCAGCCATACAAAACGTAACTATGTAACACCTTCTAACATACTACTGATATTTTTACCTTAACATAATAATATTTAACAAAAATTTTACCACAACCATGTGTAGATTATAATACTGATCCTTGAATCTATACTCTAACGTATACATACAGTTTTTCACATTATAAAGATTACTAGCATCATCTGAACTAAGAATAATAATGGTCAAGCTGACAAACCTGAACACACTTAACACAGAAGAACCAGTCAACATTAACTATAAGTTCCTCACTAACAACAGTAAGTACTAACATTACATCCAAACACGTAACCTAGTACACGCACTTTTTTTTTTTTTCAAGCATATTCTAACATATCAATTAAGAATAAATGACACTCACACACACACACACACCACACACACACCACACCCACACACACAGCCACACCACACACCACACAACACACACCACACACACACACACACACGCACAAAACGTAAATTTTTACGTTGTAAACATGGAAAGTATAAAATGTTTTAGTAAAACACAAGTTTTAAAAGAAATAAAATATAAAAATAAAAAAAAATAGAAAAAAAAATAGAAATAAAAAAAAAATAAAAAAATTAAACCTGTCTTCAAAACATTCTCATAAAAGAAAAGACCATCTAAAAAAATGAAAAACTAAAAAAAATAAAATTAAAGAAAGTTTAAAAATTCAAAATAAAAAAAATTAAAGCGAATAGAATAAATATAATAAAACACAAAAAATTTTAATAAAAGTTTAAATGAAAAGAATAAAAAATTTAAATTTTTTATTTTTAAAAATAAAAAAAGTTAAACAAAGTATAATTTTAAAATAAGTTAAAATTAAAAATTAAAAAAAAAAAACTTCATAAATTAAAATAAAAAAATAAAAATTAAACACAAAAGTATAAAAAAAAAAATAAAACTACCAAAAAAATAAAGTTAGAAAATAAATTTAATAAAAAAAAAAAAAAATAAGCAAATGAAAAATAACAAATAAAAAGATCACAAATAAAAACAATAAAAATAAAAAAAAAAATAAAGTAGAAAATAAATTTTAAAATAAAAAAATAAAAATAAATTAAATAATAAATTAAACAGTGATGAGTATAAATGTAAATAAAACTTATAAAAAAATATGAAACATGTATATTCAGTCTTTACCACAAAAAAAATTATATTAAGTTTAACGTTTATAAAAAAGAAAATGAGATTTAAAAATATTTAGAAAAAACGTTTTATCTTTTTGCAAGATGCAAATGCCAATTGACGGATTGTACTGTTAAAACGAATCATTTATGTGAACAGTAGTGTAGCTGAAGCTAAGAATAAATGACACGACTCACACCATACACACCACCATAAGCAGCACACCACATATCACGCACAGCACTACAACACAATCAATTAAACAACACCTCCACACACACATAGGAATAGTATGCTAACGTAACAAAGTTTTCACATTAATAAAGCTAACATAGCATCACTCTGAATTAAAAATACACCTTTTCTAAATATCCCTGATATTTTTACATTAACATACGTAACATTTAACCAAAAATTTACCACAACCTGTGAAATTATCAACTGATCATTGAACATACTACTCTACACGTAACAAAGTTTTCCACATTAATAAAGATTTGCGTAGTATCATCACAACGAAGAGGCATGAAAGGCAGAGCGACAAACTGACACACCTTAAACAGATAAGCATCAACTTTAAACAACAGTTCCCACTTAACAACAGTAACTACTTAACATACTCCAAAACGTAACCGTAGTCACTGTTTTTTTTTTAAGCATATCTCTAAAATATTGAATAAAATAAATGACACCAAAATAATATAGATTTAAACACACAGACACACGACACACACACCCACACACACACACACACACAACACACACACCACACACAACACACAACGAACACACACACACAAATTAAACAAAGTATAAATGTAAAATAAAGTTAGAAATTAACTCAATCCATCACTAAAACTAAATAAATAAATATATATCATTAAATTCAAAAACAATTAACACAAAAAAATATGTTTTGATCAAAGCGGCTTTAATTATTATTTATTGGTCAATTCGCTGGTACTACAATTAATTATAGTCCAAAATAACTAAGAAAAAAAGAATAACAAATAAAATAAAAAATAAAAAAATAAATTAGAAAAATTAAATTTAAAAAATAAAAATAAAAAATAAAACTTTAAATTTGTTAAATTAAAACAAACAAAATATAAATGTAAAATAAAAAACTTATAAAAAAATAGTAAACAGTATATGCATGTATCTAATTAGCATTACAAATTATACATAGCTGCGGCCATTGTGATTTGGAAATATATAATAGTGGTTGGAGTACTCCACATTTAAGTAAAGGTTAAACAGTTCGTGTCATTAAGTTAGGTATTACATCCAGAAAGATAATCAGTTTTGTTTAAGATGACCAGATAAATGACACACATCACACACACAACACACATCACATACACACACAAAACACACACACATACACAATATTATGCTAACGTAACAAAGTTTTCAAACTAATAGCAAACATTGCATCACCTGAACTAAAAATATAATGTACATCGACAAACCTAAAGCACCTTAAGCACGAATTAAACTTGCTAACATTAACAAAGTTTCTCACACTTGACAAAAGAAGTAAAACTAACACAGCATATCCAAAAACCGTAACCTATTTATACAATTTTTCAACAGCATGTCTAACATATCAATGTTAATTTTACAGTTAACATAGTAACATTTTACAAAGATTTAATTCTTAATTGACACTATCTTCATCACAGTGTCACTCGTTTCGAGTATAAACATCATTTTTGACCATATGAAAATAAAACGTATACATTAGCAATAAGTCTAGGGCAAACCTACACATTACTCAACAAAAACTTCACCTAGGCTCAACCATTTCTAAACAACATTACGTCAAGTTTAACACAGTAAAATCCTTACAAAAACTCAATTCAATTTCTCTACAATCATGTTATTTCCATCACTGTCACTATAATATTAAACACTAACGGTACCTAACTTACGAAATAAACAGTTTTTTCATTAACCAAGAGTATCTAAAGCAACACATTACGTTCCCCCGAAAGAAAACCCAGGGGGATGCGCCCTTTGAAAGGGTTTTACATCCTCCGAGGGGGGATCACCCCGAAGCGGGTGTAAGCGGGCTTTACCCCTCCTGAAGGGTTGATCCCCTCGCAGGATTCACATCCCTTTCAAGGGGCGCATCCCCCCTGGTTTTTCTCTCGGAAGGTAATGTGTTGCTTTAGATATTCTTGGTTAATAAAACTGTTTATTCGTAAGTTAAGGACGTTATGTTAAATTTACTATGACAATTGAAATAACACTGATTGTTAGAGAAATGATGAGTTTCGTGGAATATTACTGTGTTAACTGACGATGATGTGTTAGAAAATTGTGAAGCCTGGTTAAGTTTGTTGAGTAGATGTTAGGTTTGCCCTATGACTTTTGCTAATGTCTCGTATCATATGTCAAATGATGTTTATACTCAACGAGTGGACACTTTGGATGAAAGATAGTGTCAATTAATGATAAATCTTAGTTAAATGTTACTTTGTTAATGTGTAAAATTACATTGATTTGTTTAAATACATGCTGAAAAATTGTAAATATGGTTTCGTTTTTGTAATGCTGTTTATGTTAACTTTGGCTGTTGTCAGAGTGTGGAAACTTGTTAATGTTAAACAGTTTATTCGTGCTAAGGTGCTTTAGGTTTGTCGTTGCAACAGTAATATTTGTATTAAAAGGAATACTATGTTAGCTTTATTAATTGAAAACTTTGTTACGTTAGCATATATTCCTATGTGGGTGTGTTTATGTGTGTGTAATGTGTGTGTGTATGTGTGTGGTGTGTTCATTTATTCTTAGTATCATTACTGTCCACATAACTGATTCTGTTCTAACCATGTAATCCTCCAAGTTGCATTGCAATCTTGCAAAGATAAACCGTTTTTCTAACTGTTGAAGACTAACATTATATTTCAAATCTCATATTTCTTTTTATAAACGATTAGCTAAATATAATTTTTTTTCCTTAAAGTATACACATGCATATAGTTTTCTATTTTACAAGTTTATTTACATTATACTTTGGTGTTTAATTAATTATTAATTTTTATTTTTATTTTTTATTTTAAATTTATTTTTCTAACTTTATTTTTGTTATTTTTTTAATTTTTATGTTATTTTTTTTATTTGTTATCTTTTTCATTTTATTTTTTTTTTTTTTTATTTTAAATTTATTTTTCTAACTTTATTTTTGGTAAGTTTTATTTTCCAATTTTAACTTTGTGTTTAATTTTTTTTTATTTTAATTTTTTAATTTTTTAATTTTTAATTTTTTTAATTTCTAACTTTATTTTACATTTAATACTTTGTTTATTTGTGTGTTGGTGTGTGTGTGTGTGTGTGGTGTGTCGTGTGTGTGGTGTGTGTGGTGGTGTGTGTGTGCTGTGTGTGTTGTTGTTGTGTGTATGTCATTTTTGCTTAGTTGAATGATTTAGAGATATGCTTAAAAAAAAAGTGTGACTAGGTTCGTTTGGATGCAATGTTAGTTACTTACTGTTGTTTAAGTGAGGAACTGTTGTTAATTGTGACTGCCTTATTCTGTTAAGGTGTGTTCCAGGTTTGTCGCTGTACAATTATTTTTCTTAGTTCAAGATGATGCTAAGTAAAGCTTTATAATTGTGAAAACTTGGTACGTTAGAGTAATATCAATGATCAGTAATGATAATTACCATGGTTGTGGTAAATTTGTTAAAAATTACATGTTAATGTAAAAATATCAGTGATATGTTAGAAAAGGGGTTTTTTAATTCAGGTGATGCTATGTTAGCTTTAAAATTAAATGTGAAAACTTTGTTACGTTTAGCATATATTGTATGTGTGTGTGTGTTTTAGTGTGTGTATGCATGTGGTGCGTTTATTGTGTTTAGTGTGTGTTATGTGTGTGTATGTGTGAGTGTTGTCCTTTATTCTTAGCTCATTACACTACTGTTCACATATCTGATTCTGTTCTAACATGTAACATCATCGTCATTGCATTTGCATCTTGCAAGATAAACCGTTTTTCCAAATGTTGAAGACTAACATTTATAGTTTCAAATCTCATTTTCTTTTAATAACGTTAACTAATAAATTTTTTTTCCTAAGTTGAAACATGCATATACTGCAAACTATTTCAATAATTTTTATTTAACATTTATATTTTGTTCTTAATTTTATTTATTAATTTTATTTTTATTCTTTTAATTTTAATTTATTTTTGCTAAATTTATGTTTTTTTTTTTTTATTTTTTTTTTGTTTTTTTTATTTGTTTTTTTTTTCGTTTTTATCTTTGTTTTTGTTTTTTTTAAGCTTATCTAAATTTTCTCTTCAAACTTTAGTTTTTGTTGGTAAGTTTATTTTGATGGTCATGTTTGTGTTTAAATTTTTTTTTATATTAATATTTAATTGATCTTTTTTTATTTTAAAACCAACTTGATAATAAAATTATGTTCGTTGTTTAATTTTTTTATTTTGATTTTTTAAGTGTTTTTAATCTTATTAATTTTTTTTTAAAATTTTTATTTGTTTTATTTTTTTTGTTTATTGCTTTAAAAATTGATGATTATTTAATTTTTCTGTTGTATAATTTTTTTGTTTTTTCATAAATAGTTTTTTATATTAGATTAACTTGATATTATACTTTGTGTTCAATTTTTTTTTTATTTTTCTTCATTCTTTTATTTTTTTTTCTACTTTATTTTACAATTTTTTATTGTTTAACTTTAACATATTTCTGTTCTTGATAAAAAATTTATACTTTTCATGTTTATAACGTAAAAATTTAGCGTTTTGTGTGTGTTGGTGTGGTGTGTGTGTGTTGTGTGTGTGTGGTTTGTGTGTGTGTTGGTGTGTGTGTGTGTGTGTGTGTGTGCTGGTGTGTGTTGTGTGTGGTGTGTGTCATTATTTCTTATTGAACATATGTTATAGATATGCTGAAACAAAAAAGTGTGACTAGGTTACTTTTGATGTAATGTTAGTTCCTTACTTGTTGTTAAGTGAGGAACTTGGTTAATGTTAAAGTTTAATGTTATCTTGTTTAAGGTGTGTCAGGTTTTGTTTCGCTGTACATTATTTTTCTTACGTTCAGATGAATGCTCTAGATAATTTATTATATGACTGAACAACTTTGTTACGTTTAGAGTAATTTCAATGATCAGTATGATAATGTACACATGGTTGTGGTAATTTTTGTTAAATGTTACTTATGTTTAAAGGTAAAAATATAATCACTGATTGTTTGAAAAAGGTGCTGAATTAGGTGTACGTCTTTGATGGCTATATTAGTTTACTTCACGCTGTTAAGTGTGGATCTTGTTAACGGTTAACAGTTTATTCGTGCTTAAGGTCTGCTAAGTTTGTCGTTGTGGGTTATTTTTTCTTAGTTTCAGTTATGAATGCTGTAAAATCTTAAATAATGTGAAAACTTGGCTACGTTAGCTATATTCGCGTGCATCACGTCGTAATAAAAGAATTTGTTTTTTATGTTAGTTTTATCCGCAAAATGATACTCGAAAATGTGACTTGAATCAATAGATCGAATAGATCACAACTGGAACTGGAGGGTGGTTGACTGGTGGTCTGGATGGTGGTTTGAATTTTAGTGATTTCTGCTTAGGTAATGTAAAACATGAGCAATTTTATAAAATTGGAACACATTCTCAATAAGATCAATAGATCAGAATAGCGGTCAGGGAGGGAGGTTGATAGTGTTTGATTTAGTGATTACCCTTGCTTTAGGTATGTAAAAACGTAATTTGTAAGTTATAAACAAAAAAGAATAAGAAATTTTATTTATTTATTTATGTTTATTTATTGATTTATTTTTTCCTTGATGGTCCTGAAAACCTTTATTTTGAAATCTACAGACTTCGATAACCTTTATTTACATTAACATAGTATCATTTAACAAAAAATTCATCATATCCTCGGCACCGAACCGGCTCCAGCACCGGTGTAGTATGACGCTGAATCCTTCTCCTACTCCTCATTCTTCATTCTCTTCCTTCCTCCTTTCCTCTCCTTCATTTTTCCTTCCTCCTTCCTCATTCTTCCTTTTTCTTCTTCTTTTCTGTTTTTGCATCCATGCATTTCTTCTTCTTTTTTTTAGGAAGGGACCCCCTTCCGGTGGGGTCCCTGGACTCCGAAACCGACTCCGACTCCGTCTCCGTCTCCGACTCCAACTCCTCAACCCAGTCCCCTCTGATTTTCAATCTTCTACGATCAAAATTAATTTTTTTGAGGGGCAGCGTCCCTTTACGGGGGACGCAGAGGGATAGTAATCCTCGTCTCCGACGAATTACGTCATATAACTTCACATCCAAATTTCACTCTGATACGTTTAAGCCTAACAGGTTTTTCAGGACGAATTTGACTTGGCGCTAAGGCGGCAGCAACCCCTTAAGGGGTGACTGGACGCACCAAAAACCGTCTGTGATCAGTTATCACACCACGAATGTACCATTGTACCAAGTTTGTAAGCAAATATCTTATTCCTTCATATTGAAAAAAGTGGGTGCGGAACCTGTACACTTACGACAGCGATTAATCGAATGTTAATTATTGTAATTATTTTCTTTCGATTACATTTTTCTGTGTTATAAAGCCAACCAGAGCAGTAGAAAGACCGATTTAAGGATCGATATTAGGGGTAATCGATCCGATAAAATAGGATTGGAAAATCAAAATGATCTATTCGATCATTCCTAATAACCTTCTAGGACCAAAAAGCCCCCTTTGAGGTGGCTCGCCCCCTTTGTGGGGCTAAACCTCTGAGTTCAGCAGAACCTCGGAAATCGGTCTTCCAGACCTTAAAATTCATGGTCTCACCGGACCTTAAAAGCCTAGCTTTTGACGTATCAAACTCAAAATCTGATTAAATGATGGAATTTCCGAAGTCAGCTGCCGGCAGTGCACTCTGGGAATTTTCCAAACCTTCGAAAATGGTTTTCCTCAGTCTTGCTTCACGTGCAGGGCTTGCAAATGGGATAAATCCTCAAAACCTTCCTGGTTGGGGAATCTTGACCTGGAGTTAATGGACAAAACGTTAAAAAGGTAGCTAAAATGTTAAAAAGTAGCTAAATAAAATCGCTAAAAAGTTGCAAATTTAGCGGATTAGGTTGTCAGATTTAGCGACAAATCTGGCAAAACGTTAAAAAAGTATCAAAATTCCTAAAAAATTGTAAAAATCGGTAAAAAAGTACCAAAAAAGCGCAAAATTAACGGATTAGGGTGCCAGATTTAGCGACAAATCTGGCAACTTTCAGTCTGGCTGTCAGTTGACGACCCCTTACTACTGGTGTGGTTCGCAAAATTCCGGTCCTCGGCAAACCCTTACTCGGAACTCAACGGATGCGACCTTTGCTTTTTCTTATGTGCCTTGCTTTCAGTTTGTTACCAGACTAACTTATAAGAAAATAAATCAACCCAATCGTTAATTAAAGGATTCTCCATATATAAAACTCTATGCTATAATTTTTATCTACATAAATATTTTGGGAAATATAATCTCAATATTTTTAAAACTTACAACTATAGGTTACGAATAAATGCTATTTTTGTTGCATAAATATCTGCTTAAACACGATAATTCAAATTGTGCAAAAGATATATATAAATATATATATATATATATATATATATATATATATATATATATATATATATATATATATATATATATATATATATATATATATATATATATATATATATATATATATATATATATATATATATATAAACACGTAAATCCAGATCATGATTAGATGACGTTTTCCAAGATTTGAATGTAAAAATTTGAAATTTTTTGAAGTCGAATTCAAAATATATATATATATATATATATATATATATATATATATATATATATATATATATATATATATATATATATATATTTTTATATATTTGTATATGTTTATATTTATATATATATATATATATATATATATATATATATATATATATATATATATATATATATATATATATATATATATATATAATATATATATATATATGCTATATATCTTGTGATGATTAGGTCATAAAAATTCATCTATTATCAATCAACTTTGCAGTCAAGATTCATTTATAATATAATTACCTAGCAACATAATAAATTTTGTTGTAAATACAACAAAATTATCAATAGTAGTTTAAATTTTTTTTTTTTTTCATATTTTTTTCGTTGATGCACTTAAAGTTATTAGTTTGATTTATTTAGAAGAATGAAAGGGAAAGAAAAAATCATTGTTGGTTATTGACAAAAGACTTTCCACAATGTAGCTGACAAAAAAAAAAAAAAAAAAAAAAAAAAATAAAAAAAAAAATATATATATATATATATATATATATATATATATATATATATATATAGAATAAGATATTAAAAAGAGACAAAGATATATATATATATATATATATATATATATATAGAAATACAAAAAATATTAATATATATATTTATATATATATATAATATATATATATATATATATATATATATATATATATATATATATATATATATATATATATATATATATATATATATATATATATATATATATATATATATATATATATATATATATATATAAATAATTTATATATATATATATATATTGGCAAAGTTACTTAACGGAGACACGGAAGGGAAGGTTGGATCAAAAAAATATTTCGCAGGTAGTCTCTATGATACATAAATAGATGCTCTAGATGTGAAAATGATTATTTTTTTTAGGTCATGTTAGGTTAGGTTAGGTTAGGTTAGGATAAATTAATTTCTTACATTGTAAATAAAAAAGTAAATCTAAATCAATTTCACACATTAAAAATATATTTTCAAAAGTTATCCAAAGAATGAACAGGATAATCCAAAGAATGAAAACGATAATCCATAGAAAACGGACGCAAAACGCCTATCCCATATTATATCATTTATTTCGATAACGCGTCTAAAAGTAGTTCCGCTTCAAAATTGACAAAATAAATTTTAATTTCCATTTTAATTTCAATTTTCGCACCTTAAAATGTTTATTTTTATTTAAACTTTCGTTTCATATACAATACATTTAATAATTTGTAGTATTAAGTTGTCTCCGTTAAGTAACTTTTACCTATATATATATATATATATATATATATATATATATATATATATATATATTATATATATATATATATATATATATATATATATATATATATATATATATATATATATTAGTGATGCAGGTAACATCCGCATCCCCATTAGCATCCGCACATTATTAAAGATCCGCATCCGCATCACATCCGCATCGGCGCTTTCCCTGCGGATGTTGCTATTTACTGTCGAGATTTGATAAGAATTTTTATAATAAAAATACTGGAAATGAAAATGAGTTGAAGAAGCAATTCAAAAACGGCTTGATATTCCATATCTTAATGTTATCAAAAACATTCCAACTAGCTGGAATAGTACACTTCACATGTTGGAAAGAATGATATTGCTAAAAGAACACTCTCTTACTTTGGCACGCCAGTTCGTATTCCAAGTTAACATTCTTACTAATGTGGAAATGACATCACACTGCATTAAGCTATTGGAACCATTTGAAGAGTACCAAAAATCAGCGCCTCTACAGCTTCTGTGCTCCGATGTAATGCCATTAATCTCAACGCTAAGAAGCATTTTGAACCATCTTCGAATGAAAGGTTTAAAAAAATGAAAGATGTAATTAAAATAGAGCTAGAAAAACGCTTTGGTTCTGTGAAATTAATGACCTTCATCACACTATTGCAACTTACTTAGATCCCGTTATAAGGCAAGTTTTTTTGTTGTTACAATATTAGAACAAGTTAAATCGTCACTTTTGTGTTGCAGTTGAAAAACTTTAATCCGAACAGTCTATAAATGATTAAAGAAACAAAACAAAATCTACAGAACCAACACATTCTACAAGTAAATCAATAGCAGATTCACTAGAAGAATTTCTTCAGTCCAGTAGTGATGAAGAAACACACGCATTGTCAAAAGATGTAGTGCAAATGATTGAAAACTATCACCAAGAAAAACGACTAGATACAAATGATGATCCTGTCAGTTGTTGGAAAGTTAAGCAAAAAAATGTTTACCCACGATTGAGTAAACTTGCAGGAAATACTTGCCTGTCCTCCAACTTATGTTCCAAGTTGAGAGAGTATTTATCAATGCTGGGCTAATATATGATGAAAATAGAAACATACTCTCTGCAGAAATGTCAGAAAAATTGATGTTTCTCAAGCTCAAATTTCCTATATTTGAATTTCAATGCTAGTGCAAAAAGTATATAATTCATTGTAAAGTCTTTCATTAAGGGCGGAGGTTGGGGAAAGAGGTTGGTGGGGTGCATTTGAGTTTGGTCCCCGTCCCGTACCCTGGTAACACAATTATATTAATAGATTGTGGCTGAAGCTCGATATATATATATATATATATATATATATATATATATATATATATATATATATATATATATATATATATATATATATATATATATATATATATATATATATATATATATATATATATTATATATAATATATATATATATATCAAACATCCGCATCCGCATCCGCGGATGTTAAAATCAAACATCCGCATCCGCATCCACGGATGATGTTACCTGCATCACATATATATATATATATGTAATATATATATATAATAATATATGTTTATATATATATATATATATATATATATATATATATATATATATATATATATATATATATATATATATATATATATATTTATATATATATATATATATATATATATATATATATATATATATATATATATAATAATAATATAATAATATATATATAATATATATAATATATATATATATATATATATATATATATATATATATATATATATATATATATATATCCATATATATATATATATATATATATATATATATATATTGAAATGTACATATATAACTAGGTAATATATAATATATATAATATATATATATATATAAAGGCTAAAAGATATTTCTAAATTAATCAACCATGAATAAGGAACCATTTATTCTTCATCACCCTTAATGATTTAAGGATCGGAAATATCTTCGCTTGTAGAAAAGGGAAGCCTTGAAGAGAGAAAAAGAGAGAGAAAAAAAATGAAGATTTACAACATTTCATCATCACACGTAGATCTGTCACGCTTTTAAACTTTATAGGCTAAGTATAGAAGAGAAAGAAGGCAAATATCCCTCCCTGGGGGATTCAGTATTCTGCAAAATCTTGAATAAGAAAAAAAGAGGCCGATAGGACCGATGAGGTCGACGGCTGCCTGGAATAGTAATCATGTATTAAAGAGAGGGAGACCGGAAGGACGGAAGGACGGGAGGACGGAAAGCTAAGCTGAGTCTAAACTTTGCTACCTATATAAACTATAACCTATATCCTTTGCATCATTTTAGAAGTTTATTTTAGAAAATTATATTTAAGCTGTATTAGGTGTTATATAATAATGAAGGCTAAGGAGTTATATATATATATATATATATATATATATATATATATATATATATATATATATAATATATAATAAATATATATATATATAAATATATGCTGCTCTTATACTGCTGCTAAATAATATATATATATATATATATGACAAAGTTACTTAACGGATACACGGAACGTGAGATCGGATAAAAAAAAAATTTCGCAGGTATCCTCTATGATACATAAATAGATGTTCTAGGGATGAAATGAGGTTAGGTAAGAGGTTAGGTTAAGTTACGTTGCGTTA
This sequence comes from Trachelipus rathkii, assembly GCA_015478945.1. NCBI lineage: Eukaryota > Metazoa > Arthropoda > Malacostraca > Isopoda > Trachelipodidae > Trachelipus > Trachelipus rathkii. The sequence goes on along the minus strand of JABUQX010011885.1, from coordinate 11,338 downwards.
CGTTAGGTTAGGTTAGGTTACGTTAGGTTAGGCACCTTAGGTGTTTTTGTCTACTTTCTTATATATTTTCCATTCTCTTTGACATTTTCTGCATTTCTTATTACTCAGAATTAATTTTTTTTATTGCAAATAGGCTATTAACTCAACATCACATATTACACATTACAAATATATCTTCAACAGTTACAGATAATATGAGCGCCATGACTGCTCTCTAATCTCTTGAAAAGCACACTAAACGCTTAAAGCAACTTCTTTCACATATATTATTGAATTTCAATAAACGCGCAACAAACTAGTTCGCAAAAGAATCAACAATAAAAAATGTAATTACTTTCAACACTTCTTCGTTCACCCCTAATAATTTTTATTTTTATTTAAACTTTCGTTTGATATACAGAGCATTTAATAATTTACACTATTAACCTGTATCCTTTAAGCAACTTAAACATTCAAGTAACTTAAAGTAACTTGAGTAACTTAAACATTTAAGTAATTTAAACATTCAAAAGAGAATATTGGGGGAGCGTGGGACGGATGTCGTAAAAATTTGGGGGAAGGGGCGGAGTCAAGTGTGCAGGACGCTTCACTCATGCTTACGTTCATTCATTTTATTTAATCTGAATCTACGCGCAAGAAACTAGATAGAAACGAAATGCACAGAAAAAAATTTAATTACTTCTGCAACTTGTTTCCGCGCCTAAAAATGTTAATTTTTATTTAGATTTTCGTTTGATATACACTACCTTTACTAATTTTCACTATTAACGTGTCTCCGTTAAGTAACTTTTACCATATATATATATATATATATATATATATATATATATATATATATATATATATATATATATATATATATATATATATATATATATATATATAATAAATAATAATATATTATATATATATATATATTATATATATATATATATATATAATATATAAATATATTATTATATATATATATATATATATATATATATATATATATTATAAAGGAAAATGAGTCTTTAAAGCGCTGTTAATGCTTCCATTAGACAATGCTCAAACTACAAACTCCGGTTGACAGTTAAGTCATCGCAGATTAACGAAATCTGGCCTTGGATATTCAAAGTGTCACAGATATTTGGAAATCTGTAACGTAGTAAATGAAGGTCTTAAGACCCTAATATGAATCTGCATTTAAGTCATTGTTTGTTTGTTATAAATTTATTGAATTTAATAGTAAGTGAAGATGAAGAAATATTCTTAGGTAGATTTGTTTTAACACACACACACACCACACACACACACAACACATATATATATATATATATATATATATATTATATATAT